>WEIV01005664.1:58815-83533 GCA_013390005.1 Calyptomena viridis | reverse complement strand
CTGAAACATTTGTTACTCACATTACAAGGCGAGGTCTTTAAGTTTAGTCAAGAATATGTGATGATGATGTACTTTTTTGTCCTAGATTTGGAACTGATGCCACCATGTCCAAGGGATGTTCCAATACATTAAAGTATTAAATCTCCTTGGTTATATTAAATTATCAGATTGATGNTTAAGTTTTAGTGTCTTGCAAAACATCTGAGGCTCCTGGACATGCAAATAAGTTCTAAAAGGAGTCTAAATCACTTTACAGGAAAGAAAACTACAATGATTAGACAGCATGCATCCTGATCTATAGGAAGTTATGAGTAGGTTTAAGGATTTATCTTAAGTCAATAGGCAACTAACTAAAGCTAAATCAACAAAGAGAATACTATGTCCACTAAGATTACAACAGGTTAAAACCAATTTCTATACAAATATAAGACTTACTTGTCTAATACCTTTATAGCTGAGTGTAACTTTACACAAGGAAGTGGTCTTAGAAACATGAACACTTCTTTCAGTGACACCAGCCTCTACATCATCATTGCTATAATGTCATACTGTACACTAAGTTAAGTAATCATTTGGTGTCATGCATTTAGATGAGAATACTCATGTGGTACAATATGAGTAATGTTGTAATAAGCCATCACTTCTGGATGTCCTGAAGTTCTTCCCTCATTTTACAGAGACTCTCACTATCCCAGCCATGGCATTCAGAGACAGGAAGCAAGGAAACATTTAGAGCACTAGTTTTGAAACAATCCATAAGGCAAGGCAGAGCTGATAAATCTGAGCCATCAAGTCAACAATGTGGCACTGACACAGAGCTATAGACCTGGAAGATCGAGCTCTTGGTTGCTTTGAAGACCTAATGACTGGACTCAGTCTGCATTTTATGGAAGTGCACTGAAAATATTCTGGTGGAACATTTGGGATTTACGAGTATATATTTTTTAATAAAATCCTTTTACATTGCAAGTTTCTCACTACTCTCAACAGTTAAATTTTCACAATCCCCTTTTTTCATATTCACATAGTCTGTTGCAACTTATTTGATTAATTTGATTCTGCTAGTGTTTGGAGATCATCTAAAAATTAATTTGCAAGGAAAAATGACAACAAAAAAATTAAAAGTAACATTCACAAAGATTCTCATTTTTCTCTGCCTTTGAGGTCTAAGTAGATAAAATTATCTTACACGTGTTAATGACACTCTTTGCTTCAGCTTCGCATCACTAATGACTAATGCATATGTATTATTTCTCTCCTCGTAATTCTTGTTTTCTATCTGTCTTTAGACAATTGCTTTCCCAGAACAAGTATATTCTTCTTTTAAATTCTGTCCCCCTACTATATGGTGGGGTTGCTGGAATAATACATCAGTAATCTAATAAATATTTTAAAACAATTACTATTTTAGATGTGTGGTAGAATTTAGCATATTTTCTGTTAAAAAAAATAAGTGTAATAATCATTGTGCTGAATTGTCAGTAATTCTTGAGCTTGAGAATGTGTAATCTAAAAGGAGAACTTCTAAAAAAATATGTGGATATTCATTTACTCGCTGGCTTTTGATTCATCAGAACACTTAAGCACTTACCTAAATTCCTGTGCAGCAAAGCCTTTAATCTTAGATTAATGTTTTAAATATCTTTTTTTTCAAAAAAAATTAAACTAAATATATCCATTATCAAAGTGAACTATAACTCCACATTAACCAGGATAGCCAACTGGGTTTAAAAAGAATCATGAAAAAGTCATTTGGGCCATGTTTCCATCCAGAAATTGTACTGCTCCAACTATCTTCTAAATTTAGGATGAAGATACATTGTCAATGAAGTGTTTATATCAGAGTAGTTCACTACAATATGAAAAGCAGAATATTATATATGACTTTTTCAGCTTCATTTTTCCTACAAGCTTCAGCCATATAGTAATGGTGGTAAAAGTCATAGCTCAGACCAAGATATTATACCAATACTAAACAGTCCACATTGAAAATGACAAAAATTAATAACCTTAACTGTCACAGACATCCTGAGGTTGTGAAGATAGAGCTGGATGGAAAACTACTTGCTGTGTCTGAAAAAATGTTCCTACTTCTTAGTTAACCAAAGGGTTTCCAAATGATTAGGGAAGTAAACATAAATGCAATATAATGCTGTAACAAGATAAAATATATATGAGGATAGTAAAGAATGAAGTAAGGGAATAGAAGAAGATACAGATTTATGACTTTAGCTATATTTTCAGTGTCTTTCATGCCTTGGTTTCTGTTTCCATTCCCATATTGCAAATGGCATAAACATTAGACAATAAGTGAAGAACTGAAACAGGAACACACCGGTAGAAAGCAGAACTCTAACACAGCAACCTCATATGATAAAGCTATAGTCTAGCAGTAGGTAAAAACAAGGGCAGCTGGCAGCAGCCAAAACCCAGCAAAGGACAGAGAGTGCTTGTTATAGCACATCTCCTGCAATAATCATTGAACAGGATTAATATTATTTAGGCACTTTTTTTTTTAAGAGTTGGAATATTCAAGTAAAGTAACATACCCTGATGTTAAGGTGACTTACAAAGAGAAAATAATAGTTTTTCTCTTTCTTATGAAGTTCCGAAATTGAGGTGAATTGTTGATGCTATTTTTTTAAGATTGGCTTACCTAAAAGACTCTCTGGGCCTTAGATGTTTTACAGTGAGCTTTTTATTTTTCTTTGAATTACTGTCATCAGTCTCTGATTAAATAATGTGAGAGAATACGAAAGAAGGAAACATAGTTTTTAGCAAACAATTTTTTGACTCCTAACTCTTTATGGGGCATTAGAATTGGAAATTTGCAAACTAGAAACTGAGCTTCAAGTAGGCAAAAAAGAGTCCCCATCATTTCAGATAATCAGCTTCATTTTTCTAGTTTTTTAACATCCTATACCAGTGTCCGCTCACTGGTATGATATTTTTTTCTAGAATTTTACCATTCTATAATTTCTATTAATAATTTTTCATAAAAAATAAACAACAAGGTAGAGAACCTGGGAATTCAAAGGTATCCTTTTGCCCTTATAAAAGGAAAAAGTTCTGAAATCTTTTTTTTGCTATGACTTGAGAAGAGTATTGCAGGTTTTGTTGCAGTTTTTTTAATTTCCAAAATTTGCTAGGAATCTTTAAGATTAAGACTTTAAAGGCATTGTGGTAATAGAATTTGAGGTAAACATATTTCATATAATCCAAAGGATTAGCATGGGGGAGATGTCCCTGGAGGATTAGTCGAGAGATTTGATCAATTCCTAACGTATTATATCGATTAGTGGTTTTTTTATCTGATAGAGAATATTCAAATATATAAACCTATAATATAAATCTAGGCCTATAGGCAAAGTCACATTCATGGCTCCTAATAGTAGCTCTGTGGTTCCTGTAAAGAATTTGAAAAGCCTAGGTGTGCCATTACCACTACCCAAACTTTAATCTGATCCTTAAACATGAAATGTAGGATAAGTTCTAAAATGACCTTGCTTGGAATTGTCAGCCATTTAGAAACTAAAAATCATATTGGGAAACAGTTCTGTAAACACATGAGTGAGAGATACCGTATTTTCAACATATGAATATCTGAAAGATATTTCTGTTTCCATGAGAGATCAATGAGATTTGAATTCTCTAAGGTTAGGTGAAGTATTCATCATTTTAATCATGCAATTTTATTCTGAACTTAGTGTGCAGAATACTTTTTTGTTATATTACAGAAACTGAAAATACTGACAGCTGGCAGACTCAAACCTTAAGCCACCTTATTTTTCTACATTCATCTACTAAGGTCAGAACTGTACATTTGTCTGTTCTCTAAAGAAAAAAACTATTAAAAAAGGTCAGTGCCAGAAACCCAGCACTCATACAACCCTTTGCTAACAACTCTGTGCCAATATGTGGCCAGTGGGACTGGTGACACACTTCCTTTCTGAGTACTGACAATACAGAATTTAAATAGTACGTTTCATAACCTGAAGATTTGCATTCCAAAAAATAGAGCAAGAGTTGCAATGACCTACAACCTGAAATCAAAACACCCAGAGACCATGAAATCAGCTATTCTCATAGGCACTACAGTTTTAAAAAATTGCCAGTCTTGCTGTCCTACTCATTTTCCAAAAATGTGACAAGCAGAGATGACCTTGTACAGAGCTCCACCATCACATTCTTAATTGGCCAAGCACTGTTCCTGTTACTTCTGTCCCAGAAGTGAAAACAGACAGATATGTTCATGCATCTTTACATATATTTATATATATATATGTTTGTTTGGTTTTATATATAAGCATATGGATTTATAATTATAATTTATAATTTAATGTAATAAAGTCCCATTATGGAAAATGAATACTATAGAACAGTTTTCAGCTTCCACACTTAACTATCCGTAGTACACATGGATGTACTATGAATCCATCTGTGAATGCAAAATTCATTTGCACATGTAAATTGCATAACTGATTGAACAGTTACCAGACTGGTGTGCTCAAGTGGGGGATTATTTAACATCTACCTCAAATTGTATGGATGCAGTGTAGGCGTTCTGCTAAGCTGATGACTAATATCCCTCCGGGGAGACCTATAAAAGGGAGAAAATAATCTGTCAAGAACATACTTAACTTGATTAGTTTGAGCCTAAACATTTGAGCAGCCTTTGAACCTGAGCCAAGATGGTTCCAGGAACCTTCTCTAAGACAAGCACCTCTGACTGCAGGTTCAGGAGTGGTGTCTCTTCCTTATTAAAGGAACATAATAACTAAAAGGATATCATGCTGGATCTGGAAAATATTTTACAAGTATGTAGTAAGTGTGTGTTTAGATACTTAAATACAACGTGCACTACTTTCAGACAGTATTGTGCATTTAGGGCATGACCCTGACTCAAAAGGTTACATATGGCAGGGTTGGTTTGGTTTTCAGTTCCATTGTATTTTATGTTTCTGCTCACCACTGTCTTGTCTAATTGTTCCTCTTCCCTTACACATCAACTGACCGCATGCTTCTTCTAAGAGAGTGTAGATAGTCCATAGACAGTCCATCTCTATGCAAAGAAGTAGTTGGTTTATGGGGTTTTTTTAGAGCTGTTTCTCCTCATATGTTCCTTCTCCCTATTCTAAAGTTGTTTCTTTCCATATGCTGGACCTTGTGAGGGAAATGTACCCTCAGAAGTAACCAGTGCCCTTCAAATTCTTATCTAAAGGAATACCACAGGAAACCTTGGAGCTCTTACAAAAATTTGGACTGTCTGTTATTTATCAGATTTACAAGGACACTAGTCTTTGGCTATCAAGCCCTCCAGCTGTCCTCCCCCTTTCTCCTTGCTTTTAACAATACAGGTAAACATTGACTTAAGTGTACTATTAATCTGTAATAAAAAGAGGTTAACTATAAATGCTGGCAAGATTTTAGATCAGTGTTAGCCCTGAAGCCCTGACATCAGTGCTTGATTATGTCAGGTTACGGGCTCTCTAGCAACTGACAACAAACATTTGGATCCAGCCTTTACTGGGTGGGGAAACTGTAAGAGCATCTTTCTTTCAGTAACCAGTGGTCTGCTATAATTTACTAGGCATGTTAGTCAGAGCCTTTAATGGGGGCACATTTCTCAACATCATCTTATTTACAAAGTTGCCAGTATTAATTGTTTTTTCCGTATGAAAAGACCTGTACATTTACTATGGGGCTGGTTCTTGTGCTAAGCCAGAAATTAAAGTAACCTCTCTTGAGTAACAACAACACAGAGATTTATTATAAAACTATCTTATGGCCTATTTAATATCTGAGGAGCAACTGGAGTTCAGAAACTATTCTAGAGTACAATAATGTAGTTTGGGCTTCTCTGAGGGGGGCATTAGTATCCCTCTGTGAGGGAACCTGGTAAGCTTTCAAAAAGAAGGCAAATAAAAGATATCAAAAATAACATTATGTAGAGCCATGGCAATGTGTAATTTGACATCACGTTGGTCAGGTAAATTAGTGAGAATGATGGTGACGGAGGATATGCAGGAATAGGAAGCAAAACTCTCATGTTCCAATCTCAGTTGATTTCCTGGCCTTTCTTGCCTCCTTTTATTTTACTGTTTTTTTTGGTTTGGGTTTTTGGATTTTTTTTAAGTTTTGTGAACTAGGGTAAATCACACAACCATGTCAGAGCTGCCTGTGAAAACACATTCCCACAACTGAGAACTAATATAATAACTGAGAGCTAAATAATGCTTATAAATTAATTTGAGAACATTAGGTAAAAAGAGTAAGAGAACATTAGGTAAAAAGAGTAAAAGCACCTTATTCAATTATTACATTAATTCAAAGAGCTTCTGATAGTATATTTTTGGGACAAATCCTGCTCCTTTTGCAACTCAGAATAGGGTAAAAGCCTTTTCAGTTCATGATCATTTTGTACTACTTCCAACTTGCTGAAATATGTTCTGTCCACAGCTGAAGAGTTCCTGATGAATCCAGCCAGTGTGAATCTAAGAGTGCTTGAGTTTATGACGTGGTTATCTGTACAAATGTGCAGACCTACAAGGTTAAAGTTCAGTATTTTAAGCAGTATATCTTCACATGTGCTTGTCCTCAGCTTTCTTAAGCATATTATTTAAAACACTTTAAAGAATTAAGTTATTATGGCCACTGTGCTCACAACCCATTTTTCTACATTTTTACCTAGACTAATATCTTGTGCACACTATTTTGTAATAAACAATCCATGATAACAGAGGTTAAGTGAGTAGATAACAGAGATGGGTCTGTTCCAAAACTCCAGCTATGAATGTATCTGAACTTCAGCAAGCTCAAAGAGAAGTGAAGCCAACGAAACTCAGCCCTTTTTCAAGTAATTTTTTTCCTGACTCCATGGGTTCCATCATTTTCCGTGATACAAATGAGTCCTCACCTGGGTCATTTGCATTTACTTCTCTGAAATGCACATTTAAATGGAAGCAGGGACTGGGAGGAGCATCCTTCTAGCACTGAAAAGAGAGCTAGTGGTTTAGAAACAGAAATGGTGGTTTCTCTTTCTGGTTGAAGAGGCAGTGTTCACCTCACTGCCTCTCCTTCCTTCATCTGGCGCCATGAGATTTCCTCTCCTCTTCCACACTGATGCAATTGGTGACAGCCTTCTGAGAGTACAGAAAGCAGCAGCTTCTCTGTTTTAATAGAAGTTCTTTTTGGAATTTTGGCTCTGAAACACAGGAACCCAAAGAACTTGTGTCTTCTCTGGCCTCCTTTCTATATATATTTTTTTAAAATTCTTTAACATACGCTAATCCCTTAAAAATTTCAAGGGATTTTTCTAGGGGAAAGGAGACAATATTAGCTTTGTGAGGAAGAGAAAAGGAGCTTAGTAATGTGTATGTAAAAGATTGTGCCTAAAAGTCTCTCTAGCCAAGCCAAGCATGCACAAACTATTCTTTCAGCAATAAGATACAAGATACAGCACTTTTAGGAGAATAGAGAAAGCCTTTGACTGATCTGGTAGGAAGAAACTGAAGGCTGACAGGTTACAGCCATTTGGCAAGCCAAATAACGTTCAAGAAGTATACGGTTCACTCTATGAAATTTCTCTGTTTTGAAAAGGATAAGTCAACCTTGGTCAATATTTCTGTGGTTGCGAAGGCAGTGAACTGATCCATTGGCAGATGCCAAGAGGAGTCCTGCTGAGCCTGAGGGAGTTTGAGTGAGATTCACTCTGCTGCTCCTCCTCCACTTTTGGTAGCACTATCCTCCTGTGCCCATCCCTGCCAGTAGCAACCCCCCAAGGCAAGAGCTGTTGCCAGCACTGTGGCTGCAGAGAGGAAGTGCTGCAGCCCTGGGCTGGAGCAGGTGGAGGAGAACCTGCAGGGGCCAGCATTCAAAGCAACCTTGTTAAGCAGCACGTGCCTGCCAGCAGTGGCATGCCCAGTGCATCTCCTCCCTGCGTGATCTGACAAGCCCAGTGTCAGAGCAGAATGAGGATCTGAAATGTGGGCATGCATTCTCAAGCAATGATTCCCTCTGACCTCCTCCCCCTCTCACATGATGCAATTACTTGGGAGCCTCGCTGTTCCAGGCTTTTGACAGTTAGAGGTCTGCAAAGAGCCAGACCTGTTATGTATTGAGGATGAAATACCTCTGGGACAATGCTCAGAATGAAACTTGTCTGTGGAGGATTTTAGAGGTATGGAGGGCTTATATCCATCCCCTACATAAATGGAATTTCTGGAAGATATAATGGGCTGTCCATTTTTTAATCAGTTGGTTTTCGCTTGTCTTATTCCAAGACACTATTTTTGGAGAAACATATTTGGTTTAGCAAGTGCACTGCACTTGGGAGCCTTCACCCATGTCATCACAGCCACTGTAATCAGCTAAGTCCTTTCACAGCACATTGGAAAGGCAGACCAGTGCTCTGTGCCAGGCAATGTCTATAACACAATGTTTTATTAACTATTGCTGCATGTATCAGACACTCAAGCAGGAACATTTCTGAATAGAAACTGCACTATCCTAGCATGAACAATGCATGGAGATGGACCACTCAAACAGGACAGAGTGGTGGTGTAAAACCTTTTTCTTGCCATAGTAGGTGCAACCTGCATTCTTTGTCTTTATAGTTCAGCAGGTAGAAGGGCTTTGGTGATCCTTTCCAGAATGAGAAGAAAAATAATATCCTCACTCCTCTCAAATAATCTTTTGTTCTCTTTTAATAAAATTTGCCTATGTGCACGTGTAACAAGTTATTTCCCACTTACACCCAACCTGAGCGTTAGGTAGAATTCAGGTGCTGTAGAAACCATGTCCTGGCCCTGCACACAGGGCTGAAATTCACTCAGTATTGTGCCGTGCACAATCCTTCAGAGAAAAAGTTAATACAAGGAATAAAGAATATACCAGTATTACTATTTTATTATCCTACATATGTATCTGATTCCATTGTCTTCCCTGTTGGCCCAAAAAGTGTTGATAGTATTGAAGAGGCAGCTTATCCAGCTAGAAAACGAGCTGGCTGCAGCACTGGCCATAGAGAAGACACTGTGAGAAGAACCAGAATATGAGAAACTGTCAGAGCTCAATGGGAATAAGTTATGTGCCTAAAACTGGCCCCAGAAGAACAATAAATCTTTCTAGTTTGGAGGTCTTTTTAGCTTAGCTTTGTGAATGTGACTGTTTCAGCTGAGGGCTTTGCATGTTGCAGGTGGCCTATGTTGGTTTCAGTGGTTTTTTTACAGGTGCCTAAAAAAGGATTTGTGAGTTCTGATATATTGCCTAGAAGTGGCCTTCCATATATGAGATAATACTCAGTATTACAGAAAGATATGACTTTTTGTGACCTGCATTCCAGTTCATGTGGAACCTCCCACACTCAGCTAGTTTACCAACATAGAATTTCCATAGTTTTAAGAAATGTAAAGGTACTGGGAGCTGGGAAAGTTCTCTTGACTTTTTACTCTATGGCTACTTAATATCTGCCTTTCCGTGGAGTTAAGATCAAAAGTTGTATCAGGTGTGCTGGAATCTCTTCTCCCACCCTGTCTGTTTAAAACCAGGCATAAATGGTGTAAAGAGACTGACCAAAAAAGGCAGAGAACTGGATATGCAGCTTTGAAATTAGTTCAGGATAATATCAGAGTCATTCTTTCCATTGTTATTTGAACGCCCTCATTACTGCATGGTACAGTGTATTCTTTGGAAAAGGAGTGCATCTAGGGGAACAGATTGGACAGTGTTACAGTCTAAAGTTATGTGCTATTCACTCTGCAAGGTACAGCCGAAAACATAATTCACTGAAAGGTGCATATTGCTTCTGTATGCATTGGCAAGATGTCAAGCTGGTAGTGTGAGCTCTTCCCTACCCCTCACCCTGGTCCTAAGGTGGTGTACTCAACGGCTATGAAAAGCCTGTTTTGAACTGCTAGTGGAAAAGACCAAGAGGTTATTTGATCCACATCCTTAGCAGGGCCAGATTCTATCTATATTATTCAAGGCATTTTTATTCTCCTTTTCTTTCTCTCTCTGTGACACTGTTTGAAGATACTAAATCCTTCTATCCACACAGGACTGAATTCAGGCTTTATGTGTAAACTACAATGAACATAAACAATATTAGATTTCTGATATGGAAAGCTGCCAGACTCAGAGGCATTCTCTACAAACTGGAGACCATAAGGAAAGAAATGGTTCCGATTTGAACTGGATCTTAAAATTTGGGATGTCTGTTCAGAAACAGATATGAATTTGCATCAAGATTAAATGAAGAAAAGACATTTTAGTTTAGTCATCCCAAACATGAATGGCAACTTTTTTCTGGAAAATCAAAATAAAAGCTGGACTATCTGTTCATCGTGTGGCTCTGTTGCCTATAACACAATCAGCAAAGGCCTCCTATGGCAGCCAGCCTTCACAACCTTTCCTGTGTGCTCCATCCCACCCTTTCTTTCAGTGCACTGCTGCTGGCAGAAGCCTCCCCCCTGTCTTACCAGTGAGGCATCACACCAGCTTTTCACACTTTTCTGTACTAATGACAGATGCAAAATCCCCTCTCTGCTTTACCTATGAGCCCCGGTAATGTCCTTCCTACACCACTCTGTTAGCATGTCAGATTTCCACACATTATCATGGTAATAGATATTCCAATTGCAATCTTTCCACATGGTTCTCCAAGCAGATTTGTGCACCAGTGCTGCAGCATGCCCTACAGGGAGTCCAGCTATGAAGAGGGGCAAAGGAATTTGATGTCTCTAAATGTCATACAAGGCATCTGAACACTCCAATAGAGAGATGCAAAATAACTCACTTCCAACCGTTGAGGATAAATATTTGTTAGTTAACGTATAATTGTGTAACTAGGGCCTTTCCCAGCATTAGAAGGAAATTTGGGAAGCATGTCTTCAGTTGATACATGCAGGTTTAATGATCTTGTCCCAAGTGCTTGTAAAACACTAGTGTTAAGACAAGCCCAGAACTAAATGAGGCCTTCATCATTAAGCAAGGCTGTTGTTTTTGCACTAGAGAGTGCAGCAGAAGAAATAAGTTTCTGACAGTTCATTTATTTATGTGGTTTAGACATTACTTATTTGTCATGTTTTAATAGCTCTGTGTCAGTTATAAGCTTCTCTAGTCAAAATGGAAGTTGTATTGTTATCTGTTTATAATAGACACACATTGAAATAACATACAACACAGTTAACGTCAACTGACAGGTTCTGGCCACTTCTGTTTAGTGAAAGCAGCACAGTTTCTTCAACACAGCTACGGAAAATGATGTTTTCGGTAGGGCAGAGGCAGGTGTCGTGTGATCTGTTCTAGTACTAGTACAATAATTTCACCAAGGCAGCCCAAGCCTGTCAATGTGCTTGTGACACAGAGGCAGTAATGCAAGACTGTAAGCTCCAGACTACTTTTAGACTTATCTTGGAAGAGAGGGAGTGAAGGAGTGGGGGAGTGTAGTTTCTGCCGGACACATTTCTGCAGTCAGATATGGGCTGCAGTAATCAAATCTCTCTTATGAAAATTAAGGGCTTCAGGCTTCTTGGTATATTGCCAGGGCAACCTTTACTTGGACAAAATGCTGCTGCTCCTCCTTCCCCTGTGAAAATTTCATCACAAAAGATGATGATGCAAATTGCTTTACAGGAACACAGGCACACCTTTATTAACTCTGATTGCCAGTGAATTGCAAAAGATTGGGGGTGAGAGTAGGGAGTGAAGCAAGCATAGAAGATGAAGCAGACGTAAAGCCAGGCTCCCCGACCTGGAGAATCTGTATTGTTACAAGTATCCCCAGTCAGTGAGAGTCTTGGCTGCTGAGATGAGTGAACGTTTGCAGATTGGTCCCATTATTTACATACACTTCCTTGTTCCAAAGAAATCTTGCAAAAAACATGTGCAAGGAAAGCACTGAATTTTCTGTCTTGACTGAAGCAATACCATATACAAAGTTCACCCATTTGCCTATTGACTCGATCTTATAAAACAAATTAACTAGCCCATTTTGTTTTTATTTTCTTCTCCCTTTTTGCCTCCCTTTGGCAAAAGAAATAACTAATATTCAAAGGAGATGAGTTGTGAAACCTCTAACAGGCTGCTAACCATTACTTTCTGTAACCCATTTTGGCAATGCAATATTCACTGGGGACATTTGTCTTCAGATGGTCCTCTTGAATGAACAAAGAAGCTAGGGATGTTCACCTCTGTTTGGATGCCCTCCACATCTCTTTATCTTGATGGGGTCAGTGTTCCTTTTCCCCTATTCATCTCTCTCTGTCTCTACCAACTGCTTCAGAGAACTTTGCAGATGTACAGGTACAGTTACAGGTTGACTATTCTTATGGTCTCTGCCTTCCCTCAACTCTTCTTCTTGCCAGGCCTCTCCTACACCTCATTGTTGGCACCATGTGAATCTGACCTGAGTTACCAGGACTTCCCTATGGAAGAAAGAAGCAGAGCAGTAATGTGAGTGATTTGAATCTACTTCCATTCACTCACTGCTGCCTTGGATTCCCAGTACTTTGTTCCAATTCTGAAACAGAATGATGAACAGAGCACTGCTGACATGCTATGCAACAGGAGAAAAACCCCTTGCTTTACCACCTCCATCATGGGTTTTCTTGCAATCGACTGTGACCATCCACAGACATATCCCTATAAAATCACTGAGCACCAAAAGCATGGTGCTCACCATGAGACCAGGACCAGTGTCAGTTAGAACTTGCAGGTAGCTTTTATGCTTACAGGAATGGCAACACCATTACTGTTGACTGAAGCACTAGACTGGGTGGATTTTCTTCTGATGTTCTAACTCAGTCATTTTTGTGCCAGTTGCAGCCCTGTGAGTGACCTGGATTTGCTTGCTACTTCTACACTGAGTTTTGGCATGTGGGAGCCATCATTGAAAGGCAACAAACACAGAAATCCAAGTTCCTCCAAACCCTCTCAATACCTCTCCTGATGATGGTCTAGGAGGGTACAAAGCATAAGTCAAAAGTCACTAACAGCTTGCAAGCCCTTCATTTGCAGGACAGCTGCGGCTGTTAGGGCTCAGTCTTTGCTGTCTTCTTTCCCCATACCACACATGATGGAGGAGGGACCACAAAGGATCATGTGACAGGCAAAGAGGCTGTGGAGGTAGACTATGCCAGGAACTCATCTTTTTCCAAAACTTTAAGCATAGGAGGACAAGGCACATGCATAGAAACAGTGTGGGCCATGGGTCTTCTTTCATTCCAGGACACTAAGCATAAAAGCAATTAGTGCCCTTAGCAAAAAGAATCTTAAAAATCCATACGCCTTTAACTCCATGTAGCCAACTGTCTCATTTACTTACTCAATCTTTTTTTTCCCCAGATAAAACACAATCTAACCTCACAAGCTATTGCTGCAGGGTTTGGAACAGGAGAACAGATGATAAGAATATGATCCTTTTCAATGTTTTTTGAGTATATAGCTGTCTTCATTTGTTATCCACAATGCTCTATTCACCCAGGAGGAAAAAAAAAAAGCCATCAACCTTCCCTCTGCTTTTACTCTGCCAAAATTAATGTGCTGACTTTGTTTCTATAAAGGGAAGAGGTAGGTGGGAACAGCTATTCAGGCATGTTGACTAACAAAACGTGAGTGCTACACACTGCATGGAAGGGAGTCTGATGTGGATTTGGGAGCTGCCCAATCACAGACAAGGCCCTTCATTGCACAACCTGGCACACAGACATGCAGCTGTGCAACCCAGCTGGGAGACAGTGGAGGCTAACAGCTCCTTGGATTCTCCCCTGTCATCTACCCGTCACATTCAGGCAGTGATACTGGAGAAGGTATGCACTGAATGCACTGCATGACACCAGATTGATAAAAGTTAAATTAAACTGGTTTGGGAAACAAGTCTCAGAGCAACATGCAGACATTCATCCATATTACTATACACAAATAAGATTTAACTCCTCCTTAATGACTCAAAAATAAGATTTGACAGTGATGTTTTACATAACAAAATAACAGATTGTTGCATATTCACTGACTCTGTTACCATGGTGCTCAGCTATCCTTGAGCATACTATCTAGAACAGTAATGTTCTCCAAGTATCAGGATGGTAAAACCCAGTCCAGGACTGACACTGCACAAGTTGGGGTTTTTTTGTAGTGCTGTATGCCGAACTGCTCAGATCGCTGACATGACTGTCAATGTGAAGGTCTGTCATAAAATGTCTGGCACTACCAGTGAGGCCACGGTGAAGCAGAAAGAGAAGGCCAGAGTATTTCTTTTTAAAATATTTTGGAGGAGTATTTCATCATCCAGTGACAATATGGATGGCTGAGGAATAAGGCAGTCAAGGAAATGCATGCAGAAAAAATGTTGAAATACCTAGGCTTCTTCCTGATGAAGACATTTCTCTCGAGCACTACAGGTATCACAGTGAAAAACAGATGATCCAAATGCATATCTTTCCTTGAACATATTACAGCTATTCCACACAGGTATTGTACTCATCACCAGTTATTCATTAAGCAACATGACTAACAACTGTCATGTGGTGTTTGTTCACTCATTATCTGTCCATGGGTGAAGTCTGTTGCAGTGACATGCAGGTTGTTTTGGTGAAGGTTTTTATTAATTTTTTATTATGATTTACTATGTGTGACTCTGCATCTATGGCATGAAAGGTGCTTAAGCCAAAAGGTATGAACAATCCTGCGGAAAATATTTTAACTGTCTACAAATGTCTCATATAAAATTCTACATCATTTGCAGACTAGCCTTACTCTCTCTCTGTGTACTTCTTTGGCTACCAAAGAAGCCAAACTGTTTAAAATAGGCACGATAGTACACCCCTCAACTTAGTTAAACCTTTCATGGCTAGATGCATAACACTTGAAGGCAATGTTGGAGGTGTCCAAATTTCAACAGATGAAGAAAAGTAAAAGATGCAGAGTTGACAGGCATTGAGAACAGAGACATCAACCAGTCAAAAACAGACTTCTAAGTGAAAAATGGCAGACGCTTGAAGAGAGGCTCATTGTTCATCCTCAGTACAACATACACTCTTTGCCACTACATGACAGGGTTCCTTTGCCCAAATAATGTCTTTTATTTGCTCCATTTAAAATGTTTTCTGATATTTACTCATTCATCTCAAGCTGTTCTAGGAAACATCTGTACAGCAAATGTGTCTTAGACATACAGCTTGGATGAGATTTCCTTTTGAACTGGACAGCCTGAAATAATGACCTATGCAAATAATACAAATGATTGATACTTGTGGTATTGTTCGCCATCGTGCTATCTTGCTGTTTCTCCCTTGATTTTTTAATGAGATTTAAAAGTCTGTGAGTGAATAACCCCAGCCTTTTCATTAACTTAACCTAGCATGAAAAGCTGTGGGGCCTATGTGGCAGGTGCTGTGGGTTAACAATAGGGGTACTGTTTAATCCAAGGGAAACAAAGAGGAGAAAAGGGCCATGAATAAAAGGATATGGAGTCTTTTATGAGGTCAGGAGAAGCATTTTAGATCAGGAGGTGCAAAGAGAGGCCAGCTACAGAAAACATTCCTTCTTGACACACTCACTTGGCCAGCAGCATGAAATTATACCTTGTAATTTGTTCTGCGAAAGACAACAGAATCAAAGTGAAATATTTAAGTGCTAGAAGTTTGTTGATACTCGGTGGATCACCTCTACTTGTAGGAATAGTTGATTACGGTTGCTCAGGGAATAAACTTTTCTTCTGGATATTGTTCCTTAGCAGGCTCACCTCTTTGAAACTCGGAGAAACACAAGGAGACCGTCTAACAAGTGCAATAGCATTTCAACACAGAGAAAAATGGTATGTGATTTACAGGTTTGTTTGTTTTTAAACACTGACTGACTCAGTTAACTGAGAGCACTAATTATGCAATCAGTGACTGGGAGTTTAGAGTGGAAAGTAGAAACGTTGAATCAAAATTGCAAACAAACTTTCTATAAAATGCCTGAAAGTGTTTTTGCTCTTGTCTGAGCTTTATAACTGCAGCGGGTTCAGGGTCATTCATGTCATTTCTTGTGCCTTTAAGATACTGTTTCAAGGTATAAATGGGCCTTTAGAGACTTAAAGACAGATGGAGAAGAGTACAGTTTCAAAATTTAATCAAATACCTTCCACTTACGAAGCACAGATGTTCAGGGTCAGGAACACACAAGTGTAGTATTGCTATGACGTGTCAGGCTACTGATGCTTCTGTTGGAATAACCTAACCATTTGCAGGTGACTTGGAAGGTGCAAGAGCACCAAAAGGAAAATTATAGTTTGCCTCTTGAAAGAGTTCTTCAACACTTTCAATCACTCGCCATAAGTATTTATATACCTTATGATTTTGAACTTTACTTTTAAATCAGAGAGCAAGGCAATGATGGATGATTGCAGTATTAATTTATGTGGCCAATGGCTTTTCAGATTTTGCAAAGGTCTCAGGCCAAGTGATAACACCTGTGAATAATTTTCATATGGTAATTGTGCATCATGAATTTCTTCTTTTCCTTTTAATTAAAAGCTCTGCCTTACAACTTCATGAAGCATTCTTAATAAAAAAAGGTTCGTGTTGCTTCCTTGTCGCACTCATTATTTTAAAAACTCTTATTATAGTATTTTCTTCTTGCTATTTTCTCCATCATATGTAAATGACTTTTTTTAACTACTGCGGTTTGTTAATCCTTTTCTTAATGTTTCCTTTAAATAACAGGGGAATCCCATGCAAAGACTGATGACTTAACATGCTTATGGTTTTTACGTTTTTTTCCAGTCCTGCTTTTAGGCTGCCAGGAATATCTTGCAGATGTGTTTTCACTGAGCACTATACATTTGTATTCCTACATTTGTAGGAAGGACTCCTAAAGGGCGATGTAGTTTCTTGTGGGCAATCTCACATGAGCATCCATTGGGCATGATTCAAAGTTTTAGACAGGTGTCTCCATATACATTTTAACCCAAGGCATGTTCCTCTGCCTTGTACATGCTTTCCTTTTCAGTTTCTCATACTCTGTTGTATATTTTCTACTTGTTTCCTTTCTCTTTCCCATTCTCCTCCGTTCCCCCTCCTCCCATTTCAACTATGTTTGCCTGAGAAATTTCAGCTGGCCTTTTGTTTTCTATACTCCAGTTGACATACCTATACATCCCCAAATCGTTAGTGTTAATGCAGTTTATATGAACTACTCTTATTTCTTGAGTGTTTACTCCCTGTTGGTGGGCCTGGAAAAGGAAGAAAACGAATTACTCCACTACAAAAAGTGTTTGTAAGATGAACCACGTCCACATCAGAAACACTTTGCCAGGGCGCATAACGCATCACTATATCTACTCCCTGACCCACTCAACCCCATTTCCAGCCCCATTCATTTAAAAATGTCGGGTTGCCTTCCTCCGGCCTGGAAGTGTCAGCACAGAGGAGCATGGGCTTGTTCGCGGCTGTGGCTCCCGCGAAAGGCTTCACGAACCGGGTGAGCTTCAAGAGAACTTCAGCCCAGAAGGTGTATTGAGCATCTAATGGGAAATCACTACCCAGTACCTCTCCCTCACTCCCAAACGCACGGAGAGCATGCACAGGAACATTTATTGAAGGTTCAGAATGCACGAAGAAAGGGAGATGCAGTTTCTGCTCTGAAGGATCTGTAACGCACACATGTGGACATCTCTGGGAAGTGGTGAAACCTGCCGACAGAGCCCTTCTTTTCTCCTCAGAACTCCTGCTCACCAACTTTCCCCCCATGCTTCCACGCATCCAGGAAAGCCACAGCCCTCGTTTCACAGCCTCCCGGCGTCGAAAACCAGAAATCCCGTTGAACCTGCCAGCACGAGGGAAAAAGCAAAATAAAACTGAGCGACGTTATACCTTCTTCCCCCGACTCGAGGGAAAACACGGAGGGGCGCGCAGGAACCAGCCGTGCTCTGGGGGAAGACGGCCAGGGCTGGGCTCGCCTCTCGCCCTCTACGCCGGCTGCGGGCGGCCGTGGAGGCAGGGCGGGAAGAGGGGATGTCGCAGCCCCGCTCCCCTTCCCCTGGGCGGCCCCTCGAGGGCGGGCGATGGCCGGACCCCACTGNCCCGGCCCGCCCGCCGCGCTCCGCCCGCCCGCCCTCCTTGCCTCCCACCGGCACCATGGTGGACAGGGGCCCCTTGCTGACCTCGGCCATCATCTTTTACCTGTCCATCGGGGCGGCGATCTTCGAGGTGCTGGAGGAGCCCCACTGGCGCTCGGCTGCCGACAACTACAAGCGGCAGAAGACGGAGCTGCTCAAGCAGTTCCCTTGCTTGGGCCAAGAAGGGCTGGACAAGATACTGCAGGTACAGCGGGTGCCGCCGGGTTGAGACCGGCCCCGGGGCCGGGGGGTGTCGGGCAGTAGAGCAGCAGGTGCTGCCGGGCGCCCCGGAGTGGAAAATCCCGCGCCCGCGGGCGGGAAGGGAAACCAGCCGGCTCCCGGCAGAGCCCGGCCGTGTCTGTGCCTTCACAAAGCCCAGTGCGGAAAAACTGTCCCTCGAGCGGGAGCGTAGGGAAACCTCTTAATCGCTACTAACTGCTTAATAATAGAGCCATTAAGTGAGTCCTGGTTTCCATCTCTTTCCCCCCAACGCTGAAGGAGCTGGCGATTGATTTCGGCGCTCGCCGGCCGGCCCAGGGGTGCCCGCCCGGGGTGTGCCCCCGCCAGCCCGCCCGCTGCTCAACCCCGCGCCCGTGAATGCCGCTCTTGTTGTGGGGACCCTTCCCCCTCAAAAGATGTTGTGTTACGAGGAAGGGAAGGTGAAGCCAAGTGTCTCGATCCTCTTCTATTTGGCCTGTTTTCTTTCCCCTTCTCTTTTTTTTTTTTTTTTTTTTTTTTTTCCCCTTCCCTTACTAAATACTGACGAGGTGTCTGGGAGTCCCGGAGGTCAGTCGGGGTAACTGGGGGGGCGAAGGGCTGCACGGCTCGCACGGAGGGATGCTCGCAGCTCTTGCGCTGTTACGCTCTACGAGACTGACTTCTTTCCAAGCCATAAGGAGTTGATAATCGTCCTGTCTCCCTCACCTGGCAAAATGCCTCTTCAAAACTAATTGCTAATCGATAGCATGTATTAAATTCGAGAGCCGTATAAACTTGTTATGGATGTGGTATCTATTAAAACGTGGTGGCAAGCAATGGTGAGCCATCAAAAAGTCTACCCAGATATGTGGGGCTCCAGTGGTGAGAATAAGACGTTTCAGACTTTATTTCAGAAATGTTTATACCGACTTCTGCCATTGTGTTTAGGATTTTTTTTAAATAATTGTATTTTCGAATTCACTAAAAGTCTCTTAAAATGCTAAAATACAGAAGAATTGGAAAGTGACTCATTAGTTCTCTTGGTGTAATCGATACTGTGCAAGCTTAGAAGCGTATAGGTTCCTGATCCTAAAAGTTTGTGGTTTAAGTTCTCCTTTTTCAGTTGGTGGCTGCCTTCTGTCTGCTTCAGATAGCAAAGCTTTCTGGTGGTAGTGTCCTTGTTGTTACCGTCTTAGTACGCGGTGAAGTGTGTCTTTGTGGTATTAAGTGGAACAGGTGAATGGAGGCTTGAAACTGTAAAGGGATGTTGAAAAATGAAAGATGTCCTGTGTGTTTTGAGTGTGCTTTTGCTGTTCCGGAATCTAGGTTTATATCCCAAACCTGTTTTAATGTCCTCAGGAGAAAAACCTTGTTTGGATTGGGAAATGCATGAAGCCTGGCATGCTTAACTTGCTACAGACATAATGTAGAATCTACATGCTACCTCAATTTAGGATAAAATTCATGTTGGCAGGAGGGAATCATTAATTATTCCCCCCCCACCCCCCCCGGTGATCCCTATCATAACTAATCCTGAAGTGGCAGAAAGATTTTTCTTAGAATATGAGATGACAAAAAATGTGGAGGGCCTTCACTCCTCAGTGCCTGTTAGCTCCCGGTGATAGTCTCATGTTCATGTGATTTGAGTTTTGCCTCTGTGTTACTTCCAATCATATCCTACTATCCATGTCCAGTCTTGGTGGTCTGATGATCCCTCGTAGATATTCTGTTGTTGTACTAGGCTCAATTTAGCTAAAATATAAGTCTTAGTTTGCCTTTATTTCACTCTTACTGGTAACTGGAAACTGTACTGCCTGCCTACTTCTAGACTTGAAGTTTTGCTCCTGTTCTTACTCAACTTCTATGTGAGAAGTGATGGGAAGGAGTGGAGTGGCATTTCTGATAGAGGAGGATGGCAGGGTGAAATCTAACCCAGCTGAAGCTAATTGTAATGGGAGAAATCATGTAAGAGCATCAGGATTCTGCCCTGAGTAAGCTGTAAAGTACATCAGAAATAGTTTTTGTAGTTGTCTTCTCTCAGCCACTATCAATTCTGCTTCTGTTGGGTTCTGCTAAATCTTTAAAACATTACTAATGTCTGTTCTCTTTCACGAATCCTGATCATCCTCTTCTCATATTAAACCTCCAAACTTATTCTCTTGTAATAAATCCAGAATGTCGATTTGAAAATGGGTATTTAATGCCCCCCCAACCATTCCCATCCCCACTTCTGTCTTGTTTCTCTGAGCCTCTTCCACGGATTCCCTGAACTTGGGATTTTGCATGGTTTAGCTAATTTCTCTGCTGTTGTCTTTTTTTAAATAAGTGTCTTCATCTTGGAGCCTTTTCCTACACTCTGTTTTTGGTCTCCACTGACACTCGTGTGATTCTACAGAGCCACACTGGGCTTTGTTGTTACTTCACTGATGTTCTTTTTAATATCCCCATTTAAAACACACTGGATAAATTTCTGCAATAAATAGCTTTTTTAGAATTTTGAATAGTTGTTAGTAAAATGCAAGGATGCCAAGAAATGTTGTAGTTGAACTAACAATACCAATTTTGTTTCCAGAAGCAGCCTGAAAGGTGGCAAGGACTGACTTGTTCAGAGACCGGTCTCTCTGCTGCCCTTGTTCCCCATCCAGGTTAGCTCGTGTGTTCATTTGAGCCTGATGTTAGTTATAAGTGCAATGGAAATACTCTGTGTGGAATGACTACAAAGCTAGATCTATAGTGTTGATCTTAAGCACTTAAAAAGACAAATAGATTATCAGCACAGATTCTCAACTCACATATAGGCTAGTATCTCCGTATCAACAGTTCAAGTGGTTACTAAGTGGGCTGTATTCAGTCAAATATTGTCTAAAGTTTATATGCTGTAATAAAAATTTCACAGTGTATTACTGTAGAAATACACTGCAATAAATGTTTACTGATTGTGCTTAACACACTTTCAGAAATCTACAAGCAGAATAGTGTAGGATGTGCCAAAAAGAAAGCCTTTTTCCCCAATCCTGAGAAATGCCTAAAAATAAACTTGTTTAGAAACAGCTTTTAGAAGTCTCTTGTGGGAAGAATCCTTTTGCTTTTGAGTGTTGTGAATACCATATTACTTACCATAACTATAAGAGGTAAAGAAAGTACTTAAACTCTTCTTGGATTAATGCTATGTAGACCCTGATTTTAGAGGTGCCTCACTCTGGGCAGTGTGTAGGCTGGTTGCTGCTTGCCCATATTCTTCTGGATAAAGCTGATTGTTCACATGAAGTGACATGCTTCAAATGGCAAGTTCTTTAAGCCTCCAAAGACCCTCAACTGCAACTACCTATTGAGACAAAGAACTGTGTAATCTCTCCTCACTATGTGCAATTACTTTGGAAAAGAAATGTCTCATAACTGTGGAACAACAGCAAAAGTCAACATTTTTAATATTGATGTTACTGTACCATATTTATTGGCATTGTAGAATCTTAAAAGTAGTGTAACATCTTTGTCTGTTGATAAAAGCGTATGGCTTGTCACTGCCACTTGTTTCAGTGGCCCTAAGTCCTGGGACTCTTTAGGAAGGAGGGGACAAAGCAGAGATCCACAGTGATGACACCTTCTGTAGGAATGGTTTTGAAGACTGAAGCAAATGTAAGGTGATATAGTCATTTCCCTCTGATCCAGTTCCTTACTTTTATTTTTTATTTCTCCATCCTGATTGTGAAATATCAGCTTATTGATGAAGGAGCTATTAATGCAAGGAGGTGCCCTCTTGACCCTCATGTCAGTATTCACATGAGCAAAGGTTTGCCAACCCTTAGGCACATCTTATTTAACAGGAAATCTTTTACTGGTTCACTACAGTCATCAAAAAATTAAATGCTTCCCATTGATAAACATCAAGGCTGGTGAAAAGAAAGAGAAGAACATGAATACAATTGAAAATGGTTACTTTCAAAACAGCAATAAAATGGAAAGAGAAACTGCTGTCTCTGTTCAGGGGAAGCAGACAAACATACTGAGTGCAAGAACAAATAGTTGAGGTCTTTATTTGAAAAGCCTACAAGACTCTAAACAGGCCTGAGAGATAACTTTTTAGAAACCTAAATTTTTAGACCTAAAGCGCAGTGCTGTGAACAAACATATGAACAAAGTCTTCTTAAAGTGGAAGACTTTAAAGGATAGCTGCTTCTGGGATATATGTGGCACATGGTTTATGCTAAAGGAAATAAGAGTTTAGTTGGTTAATAGTAGTTTCTCCCTTCTGTTTTTTAAAACCAAGGCATCTTTTTCATTCACAAGTACCTACAGGTGCATTCCCAGGATTTTGGTTTGTGTTTCAGGATGCTGAAGTTGGCTTCTAGATTTGAATATTCTTGGAATTTGTCTGTTATATTATGAAAATGTAAAGATATTCTCTGATTCTGAACATTGTTTCCCACCTTGCTTTACTTTCAAGCTGCTACTTCAAGGTCTAAATCTATGTGCAATACGCTCGAGACAGTCTGCAAACTATAGTTTTCTTAAAAACTTAAACTAGGTTTTAAATGGTCTGTGTTAGTTCAACATTTAATAGAGATGATGGCTTTTGCTTGCACTTTCTATAGTGATTTTTTTTTTTCAATGTAAAGTTAATAGCATATTTTTCATAATCTCTCCTTTACTCTTCTTCAGGACAAGCATAAATGAGGTTCTAGACTTATGTTTGTTTGTTTGTTTGATCTTTAAATTCCTGATCCCTTTCATAGAACGTATTGGAGGTGGGGGAGACAAGTAAGAGACTGAATTCATTAGCTGAAATGCCAGCTGACTTATCCCATTCAAGACTAAGCCTTTTTCATAGGCTGAACAATGAAAAGCTGAGCAGCTATTAGACAAGGACAAGTGACTGCCAATGAAACATCTTTAACTGCAAAATTGTTCACAACCACATCTTAATAGCTTTCATATAAAAACCCAACGGTGTGAATTAAGACTTGTGCCCAAGAAATAGGTATTGCCAGATTTTTCAAATTTATGTCTTTATTTATGCATCCTCTAAGGTCAGCAGGGATGAACTGAGATGAAAATGTAGAACCACTGTCCATAGCTGACTAAGATGCCTCAGAATATGAGTTATGGATATTGCCACTGTAGCATTAGGAGAAAAGAACTGGGGGCAGGCAGCACAGAATTCCAGAATCAGTTAGGTTTGAAAAGACTTCCGAGATAGAGTCCAACCTTTGACCAAATACCATATCAACAAGACCATGGCACTAAGTGCCACATTCAAGTTATTTCTTAAATGCTTCCAGGGAGGGTGACTCCACCACCTCGATGGGCAGTCCATTCTGATGCTTAACAATGCTTTCTGTGAAAAAATTCCTCCTGATGTCCAACTGCATTACCCCACAGCTTTTCTCTGTGTGTTTCTACGCAAAAAATCTAATGTAAGCAGTCATACTTTTCTGTTGTGTTTTTTTTTCTTTTTCCCTGTTTAACCATTAAATTGTTTGAACTTTCTTGGAACATAGTTAAACAAAGCTGATAGTGTATACACTGCAACACACTCTGCTGATGGAGCAATAGTAATCGATCAGAAATTATAATTTTCCTGCTATGGGCTTTTCCTGTTATGGACTTAATCCTGGAGTGTTTCTAATATGTTGTCCTTCTGTTACCTTAGAACTGAATGTTTGTGTTACCTTGCACATTACTTTCTGCTACTAGGTGTGTTTTTTGGCAAGCTCTGCTCTAGAGACCATGGCATGCAAGCAGATTTGCAAGTTATCAATAACTTGTTGTCCTGAAAGATCTTGGAACCCTGGTTTTGGTTCATACTGTATATATGGTTATTGCAAGATACTTTCTGTAGTCAGTGAAGAACATCATTGCAGTGTAATGATAACTCTGTAAAGATTTCCTTTTTTAAAGCAAGTTACTCCTTTTGCTGTTAATACTAATTAAACATAATGGATTGTTTTGCTGTTTTCTGAATGCTATTGACTTTCAGAACAATTATATTCCTTGCTGGTACTGCAAGTAGATGTCAACGTAGTAATATGCAACCAGAAGCAAGCTGATTACAAGTGGCAGTCAATAATTGATCAGCTGGGGGGCAAAGGAGAATGCTTCTGCCCTTTGGTGATGTACACCTGCTGATCACAGTGCCTGTGATTTGCAGGGTTTTATTTGGTCCTGGCTGCTGTATGATCCTATGGATTGAATACCTGTGAACATGTGGTTAAATTTCTTCATGGAGTATATCTTTAGGTTTTGTTTGTCCAAAATGAGTTTAGGTCATAAACTGAGTCTGCTCTGTAGTGTGTAACACAATGTGGTAACAGGACAGCTGGAAGAGTTGCATTCTTCAGTTAAATTAAAAGCCCACCGTGGTCACACCTGAAGCGTCTGTGGTGCTACAGGCATCCTGAGGAGACCCACACTTAGAGGCAG
>WEIV01005664.1:36060-56062 GCA_013390005.1 Calyptomena viridis | reverse complement strand
GTCACTATCAGTTTGCCCTCTTAAAATAATGCTTGCACGTTTTGAGCTTTTTACAGCTTTTGGGGCAGAAGGTAAGAGGAGGGAGAAGAAGAGTGAAAAACTTTGAAGTTGATTCTGTCGTAGCAGCAAAACCAGTAGTCACCTTTATTGTTTCTCTACATTATTTGTTACAGTAATACTGGATTTTCGGGTAGTGTCTTAACTGGATGGTGACTGTAAATTTGTGCTTTTTCATAAAGTTGGTACAAAGTCTGCAACTTGAAGCAGACTATCAAGTAAAGCTGTCAACTCGGTTAATGAAATGAGCATAGATGTCTTTAACTTACATTTAAGGAAAGCAAAATANGTTCAATGTTCAGGGGAGACATATGGGAAACTTTGAGTCTGGAAGTGTGCACAGTCTTGAAAGACTTTTCAGTTGGCTAAGCTTTTTCAGTTATTCAAAACCCTTTCCACAGGATATACACAATTGCTTGTTTACTCTTGTGTTTTGATCAGGAACTAAATGTGGTATAGGATGGAAAATACTATTGAAGAATTGTTAAAGCAGTATCTGCTCTGCTTTTTGTTGGTTATTGGTTGGAAGCTCACTTGGGAAGAAAGCCCCTCCTGTGTGCTTAGTAGTATAGTGCTGAATGTATTAAAATAGCAGAAGATTTTGTTCCCGTGCACATATTGTGTGTGTGGTTTTTAATGTTATACTATTCTTACAAAAATGAGGTTTGTATGTGTTAAGAAATACTCTAATTCGTAGACAGTTCTTAGCAACAAACTAATGCTATTGCCAATCTAATTCACTCACCCATCAGAAGAAACAAGATAGTCTAGGCAAGCTATGCTGTTCCAAGTCCGAGAGTTTGAGAGTGTTTTAGATGTAAATACATGTGTTTTAATAATGCTTGTTTAGCTCTGCTACAATTAGACAGTCGGTTATTTGGACAGATATACCCACAGCTGGCTGCTTCTTGTTTTCTAGTGGAGAAACATTGTAATAAGGTGGTTTCACACTAAACATTGACTAGGTGCNTTTCCTAGCACACTTATCTTAGCTACTGATCGCTCTACTTTCTACCCTGCCTATATTTGAAAACATTAGTTCAGAGCAGCCTCCACTGTCTCCCCAAAGATCAGTTTTGAGCTAATCTAGTGTTGAAGAGATTTATAGTAAGTACAGTAAAAACATTTTATTTCTGGTTAAGCCCTGGATAAAGCTAAATACATAGTAACAAAAATCTCAAAGCAAATAGCATTTCTGTGGCAGGTTTTTCCCCCTTGTTACACCTCTTTTCATACTTGCTTCATCACCTTGCTTTTCATACAAAGCATCCTGTACATGTTGATATTGGAAGCCTGCCTTGCTTTGCCTTCTTCTCCTGCTGCCTAATGGAATGATACAGGGAGAGAGCCTAGTGTGGTTGAAGTTGTATAAAGTTTTTGGTTGACTCTGGAAGCCTTGTTGTTTGTTTGGCTTAGCAAGGTGAGTTAATGAAGGTACTACCCTAAAGAGTTAATAGCCAGCAGTGTGTGTCTTTTTCTTGATCCTGTTCTGTAGTTCAAAAGTCTACTTGATAAAAAATTTTTTACGAGTAGTACTCTGCTCCACCCAAGTCTGATCACTTTTTTTTTTTTTTTTTTACCAAGACCTGCCTGATAAATAGGAAATGATGTGCGTGATGCTACTAGCACACTTTGGCAGCAGCTTTAGCTTGTCTTCAGAGAAGCAAGACCTTTAAAATTGTGTTGAAATTTAGGGGTGAAATACAAAAGTGCTTGTGAAACAAAAAGTCTATAACATTTCCTAGTGCCTAAGAAATGAACAATTTTTAGAGTGCTCCACAACAATGACTTTCTGTAAATTTCATAGTATGAAGAGTATTTTAATGCATGGCTATAAGTGGGAGAGAGCGCAGTATGCTTCTTAATGTAGTTACTTTATGCTGCAATTCATTCACTGAAATGAAAAGCTTATTTGGGTCTGTGTAAGCAAAGCTGTCAAGGTTGGATCACCTGTGTTTTGACTTGTCATAATTCACTATTATATACTGGAAGCCTGATGGGACTGTGGGAAGCTGCATTTTAGACTCATCTTCCTCTTCTACTTTTCCTGTGTAGTATCAAAGTTTTTCTGTCCAACCCCTCTCCATCTAGTAAGTTCATGTCAAACTGTTTTTATTGACATTAGGATTGTTTTCGTTTCATTTAAATCTGCTTAAATCAATTGCAACTAAACTGAAATGTCTTATTTTGGAAACTCGGGCTATTGCATGGGTCACCATCTGCTTACGCAATCGGTACCAACTCTGTTGCAAGAGTCTCATGCAAACACTGTCTGGTTCTAACCCTGCCTAACATAGGTCACCAGCTGGTGTGAGGGCTTGATTAAACTCTTGACTCTTCTGCTTCCACTTTCTTATCTCTGAAATGGGGGCAACAGCATTTTCCAGAGCCCTTTTAAAGGGGAGTTGGCTGCATTAGTCACCATGTATGTATTCAGATAGGAAGGAAACCTAATCTGCTATTATAGATTATTCCAATGCCTTAATTTCAGCTGATGCAACATAAAAGTTGTTGAAATATCTTTTCTTTTCCCCATCCAAGGTAAAGCATGTTATAAGCATATTGGCACAGAAGCCCTCAAAATTAAGCTATATTAATTAAAGGTATGAAATAACCTGATATGTTTTATTTCTGAATGAGATTAAGTGGAGGCTAATGAAAAGTTAGGACACTTAGCATCTGCAGAACAGCTGCAGTTCTCATGCAGCAGTAACCTTTGTCTTCATGTCTGTGTGGAACTTGGGAGGGTGAAAAGGAAGCAGTTCTATTATTGCATTAATCACAAGAGCAAGGGAATGCTGGTAAAGCACTGAATATGCTTTTCATCAAAATAGTTTATTAACTAGTTCATAAAACTGGAGTCAAGTCCTGAAATTAACAGAGGAAAAGTCCATGTCAACTGTTAAATTCTGTAGTCATGGTCTGTCAAAAAAGCCAGATGCCTCTTCAAAACAGTTGGTGTTTGCATCCATTGCACATAAATAGAAAGGAGAAATAAGCAGCATTAGTTCATTCAAGTGTAGGATCTGCAAGTATCACAAATAGGTAAGCTTCAGCATTCAATTCTGCAATGACAAAACAGTTCCAGTTAACTTATTTGCTGAATTATGAGTTTCACTTATTACTTAACTCTGCAGAAAGCCACAAAAAGGAAATAACCTTGTTGATCTCTTTCCATTAATATCCCTCACATTGTTTGTCCTATGAATTATGACTTATAGGAAAATTAACTGTCCATGCTATACATCATACACAAGCAAATCTTAAACAGTGCATGCTGTAAAAATATTGACATGCCTCCAAGAGGTTAATTTCACTACAGATTAGAACTTTTTTTTCCGGAGGAAACAGTAACACCTATTTGTACTGTAGAATAGTAGTAGTGCTCCATTTACTCAATTTTTTTTTTTTTAACAGATTCTTACTGTCTAAGTCCCACTTAACTTCATGTTTCATTCTAAGATAGAAACTATTCCAAAATTCGGGGGGTTATTGCTGAATTAATTAATTAATTCATTCATCACAATAGTTTACCCCTAGTCTTCTTTTTTGCATGTCTGGGCTGGCAGGTCACTAATCAAACATGCTCTTAGCTAGTTGTTATGTCAAAGAGAAGGTTAGCAGCAGGACAGCAAGGGTTGGTGATGAGGGAAAGTTTTAATCATTCAACTGTCACAGTTCAGTTTGCCACAACCCCTCAAAATTCACCATGTAGCAGCTTACAACTACTCAGTTTCTGATCAAACAGTGGCTTTAAGTTCTCCTCTTAAGGGATTGGTTTCATGGTATGGAAAGAGCAACAAATATTTCCAAAAACTTGACTACTCACAATTTTTCTGTTAAGTCACACAAGCAATGCTTGCTTGGCCTCAACTTGCTTTAGTGAAGAAGAAGGGGCATATGCTTGTGTCCAACTCTGTTTGGGCTGAACATCCTTCTGTGACTTTATTCTTGACTTTACTGCGTGAAAAATGAAGCCTCAGATTTGGGGCATTCCTTTTGGGAAAGGTAGTTTGGGAAAGCAGTGGGGAGTTTCCATGAGGATGGAGAAAAATGCAAAACACGGAATTCGTTGCAGACCATGAAATCAATAAGCATTATCCAAATCACGTCTGGGCAGAGTATAACAGGTTTCCACAAACACACATGTACAGTGAGGACTTGCAGTGTGAAGACTTGTGTGTTTTGACTGAAAGTGCCTTGAACTGCCTATTTTTAAAACACATTTTGTAAAATAAGAGGCTTATGACAGAAAGCTGTAAAGATAAATGTAGCTCTTGCTTTGCTTTTTTACAAAATGAAAGAACAAGTTTATGGAAGGATTCGGATTGAAAGGGACCTTAAAGATCATATAGTTCCAACCCCCCCTGCCATGGTCAGGGACACCTTCCTCTACACCAAGTTGCTCTGATTAGTGTCTGTTTCCATAGTTCTTATGTTATGTCTGTAGCTGTAGACATAACACCCATCTGTAAACCTTCAGGAGAATAGCACTTCATACAAGTAAGGAGTGCAAATTATCATTACAAAATCACTAATCTGGACCTGTACTTCTTTTAAATGTAGCCTTAGGATGAGGCTTTGTAAAGTCAGTAGGGAAATGTGTCCACTTTTTAGAACCACTAGTCTACTCAGTAAAGTAAACCATACATATTTTTTGTTGTTCAAACCTTACTAAAGGCCTTTTTAAATTCTTATTAGATGTCTGTCAGGAAAAAAATATAAATAAAGCTGGCATTGCAGAAGTGTTGGCGTTCTATTTAACAATAGAGTTGTTTCTTTCCAAGTAATTTGTTTTACTCTCTGCCGTTTGTCTCTTGCATACTCTGCATTGTGTTCATCCTTGAGGAAGAGCTCCTGTATGTTTCTAAATGGAGCCACAGAAAATGATGGAAGTGTTTACTCTCTTTCACTACATCTGTCTGAAAAACTCTCTCTCTTACTAAGAGGATTTTACTATAGGACAAAAATATGCTCCTCAGTGCATTCTAATAGTAATAAAGATTTCAGATCCAAAATCGTACCTCTAACACCACATTGCAGAAGTGTTTACATCAGCTAAACCAGTCACTGTTGATCTGGATCTTGGTTTAGACAGGGAGGTTCATATACACTACTATGCTGAATGCTTCGACTAGCAGTTATTGCATAGTTGAGAACCTGTTTTAATTTGCAGCTTAATTTCATTAATACTCTTTTTTTTTTTTTAATGTTTATTCTTATACCAAACTGGATTTTGGTTTAAATGGCTTTTGTTTGTGATCTTGTGTTATAGTTTCTGATAGAGTACAAAAGAAAGCAATGCTATCTCCTCTCCTTATTTTCGCAGTTCAAATTGCTTATCTTTCTTCTTTAAATGAAATGTATGTTGCACTCAAGGGCAATGAAGTCCAGTTTCAAGATACGGAAGTCCTGTAATTTTCCTCTCAGGTTAATTGGAGGAGAGATTCAGTTTATAGCATAGACTGGAGTAGGAAATTAAAGAAACTAGATGCATTTTGAACTGTATTTTGCTAATCTACTCTCTCTGTATCAAAGGATATAGTTGAACTAAATCAAATGGTTTTTTGGTGGTTCTCTTCTACAGGCAGGCACTTTGTTGTTAAATCAACAGCAAGAATTTCTTGAAACCCTTTGCTGGGTTTCAGAAGCCGGGAGGGTATGGTTTGATCCCCACCCATTTGTTTGTCCCACAGGAGAAAATTCTAGATTATTTCCCAGAATATTTTCCATTAGCTTTAAAACTCGGCATTTTTCTCCATGCCAAGGGACTCCAAAAAAAAGTGCACTTGCATCTTGAGAAGCATCACATCCTCAGGAAAGCTCTCGTGATTTGGTTTATCTTTCTATGTGAAATTCAAACATATCAATTAGGAAGCTTGTGTTCACCTTGGAGGGAATACAAAGGTGGTGGTGCCTGTTACTAGTGCTGATTGAGCAGGTAATCTTGCAGTACATTACTGTGATACTTAAACACTTTCTCTAAGTAGAATCAACCCTAAAGACTCTGTAGCTAGAGTAGAATTCATTGCAGTGATTAGCATTTACATTGATGTGAATTGCTAAAATGGTCAGCACATGACTGTCTGGTTTTAATTGGGAGGGGGTGGAGTGTGTGCAGGGGAAAGCAAGAGAGAAAAATATTCAATGTATCAAATGCTGGCGCTATAGAGTACCCAAGATTTTTATCCTCCAGTCTTATATATCCTGTTTTATCCTGCTCATGCTTTGTCTAATTTTGATCATCTTTCCAAGCAGGGACTAGCTGGCAGAATTATTTGTCTTCTCAGTTTCAAAAAAATAATGTGGAATTAATTTGTTTGTAAACTCACCAATTGTTTCCACTGGACTGTGTCCTGAAGCCTCCAGACTCATAAATATTAGCCACAATTAAATTTTTCTGAGTCTTTCAGGTTCAAGCAAGTATAAAGATGGTTCTTTACATCTCCTCTAAATTTGTGGTTTACTACATGGCTTTCAGATACATGCTCTACCCTGGTTTTAGCTTGTTATCTTCTAATTTGCATGTAAAAATCTTTTCCCCCTTCTTGTCTCTGACTGATAAGAGCTATTTCTAGATAATAAATTGAGATTGTGCTTGAAGAGCATGACTTGTGCTGCTCAATATAGGTTAATTAACAGATTGCCTTTCTAAAGGATCACTTAATCTGGTTAAATTGTAATCAAAAAACAGGGAAACAGATGAGCACTTAAAAGACTGAAATAGCAAATGTTTCTATCTGCGCATTCTCTACTCTTATTTGTATTTCCAACTGGGAAGCATATAGAGTAAGAGAGCACCGGCAAGAGATGCTTGTGCTGTAGTACTGTCTTTAATAAGACTTCCCTTTGCATGTTAAATCAATTATTTCCTCTCTTCATTGGTTGTGAGTGACAGCAGTTATGGATTAATTAAGCTCAAGACTTGGTCTCTGTTACAATTTTATCATTTAATATTGTTCCCACACACACTGCACTTGAAAAAAGGTAAAACAAAACTGAGGAGAAAAAGTCCTGAAATGCTTAAATTTAAGTTGTTGCTCTGTATCTTTGTCTTTCTCAGTCCACTGAAGAACTTTCTGCGTTGTTTGACATGCATGATTGGTGGTGTATTAAAATAGTGACATCAGAGAGAGGATGGAAAAGGGCTGTCATCAGTGCCTGGGAGGAGGTGGGGGACAACTGTATTCCACTTGGCATAACAGTTAGAAAGAAGATCTCTTCAAAGTCAGGACAGATTTTTAAACCACTGGCCTAATAAAGATAGGGAGCTGTGACAATATTACCTCTTCTCTTTTATTTGCAATAGCATTGCATCCAAACACAAGTATTTTGAAAAAGTTCACTCACATATTTTTGGAAGGTCATGGAGTCTGTATGCAGTAGTAGACTGTGGTGGATTGACCTGGGCTGGATGCCAGGCACCCACCAAAGCAGCTCTATCACTCTCCTCTGCAATTGAACAGGGGGAAGAAAACAGCAAAATGTTTGTGAGTCAAGGACAGGGAGAGATTGCTCACCAATTACCACCACAGGCAAAAAGACTCATCTTGGGCATATTAATTGAATGTATTGCTAACATCATCAGAGCAGGATAATGACAAATAAAATAAATATTAGAAACACATTCCCCCCACCCCTCCTGCCCTCCCAGGTTCTACCTCCTCCTCCCAGTGGCACAGGGCGAGAGAGAACGAGGGTTATGGTCAGTTCATCACAGGTTGTTTCTGCTGCTGTTCAGGGAGAGGAGTCCTTCCCCTGCTCCAGCGTGGGATCCCTCCCATGGGAGACAGTCCTTCACAAACTTCTCCAACATGAGTTCAGCCCACGGGCAACAGTTCTTCACAAACTGCTGTAATGGGGTCATGTTTTCAAGGGGTGCAGTCCTTCACGCACAGGCTGCTCCTGTGTGGGTCCCCCACAGGCCACAAGTCGTACCAGGAAAGCTGCTCTAATGTGGGCTCCTCTCTCAATGTGTCCCTAGGTCCATATCAGGAGCCTGCTCCAGCACAAGCTTCCCACAGGTTTGCAGTCTCTTTTCATGCATGCACATGCTCCAGCGTGGGCTCCTGCACAGGCTGCAGGTGAATCTCTGCAGTCCCATTGACTTCCATGGGCTGCAGGGGCACAGCTGCTCCACCATGGTCTTCGCCATGGGCTGTGGGGGAACCTCAGCTCCAGTGCCTGGGGCACCTCCTGCCCTCCTTCTCCACTGAACTTGGTGTTTATGTCGTTATTCCTCTCGTGTATTCTCCCTTCTTTCTTCTCTGGCCACAATTACTTCTGTGCAATAACTTTATTTTCTTCTTAAATATGTTATCACAGAGATGTTACTATCATTCCTGATTGGCTTGGCCTTAGCCAGGGGCAGCTCCATCCTGGAGCTGGCTGGCATTGGCTCTGGTCAAACAAACCCAATACTTACACTAACCCATATCAAGGCTGCTGTTGTTTAAATCCTCTTTGTACATACTGGTTATTCTGGGACTGGGTAGTGTGAATTTTTAAAAAGAACAGCTAACCTTATACAACTTCAGGTGGAAATAGGAATTTATTGGCTTATCCAACAAAACTCTCTTGCAGAGGTATCTTGGAGCTCATGTTGAGCAGTTTCAGTTTTGTTTGGGATATGTCAGTCTTCTTCCTCAATTCTGAGAACCTAAATAAAGCTCAGTTGAAGCTTCCTTCAGAATTATACTAAATGGTGAATATTTTCAAGTGTAAAAGTATGTGTGTAGGATTAAGATGTGAATGTTTTCTAGTCCCTCTTCAAATTCAATCTTGTTCTTCGAAGGACGTACACAGGTTTTCTTCACAGCACAGTGATGCAGTTACTCAGTCAAGAGTATTTTCCATCTGCTGAAGACCACTTCTGTGTTTGGTAGTATCTTGTATGTCTAACTGTTAGGTGCTGTAAACTTCAGGTGTTCTTATAGCCTGTTCTGTGCTGGCTAATCAGTAAATTAAAAGGGATCTGGAGCTCTAATCTACAGTTTTCTTCATAGCACATACTTAATTACTTTTGTTGGAATCTGGTTTCAAAGTCCAGTAAAGGACAAGGTTTCATATTCTTGCTTTCTCCATCTAATAAAACTAGTAAGGCTAGTCCCATTGGAATCTAGGAATAGAAGTTTCCTCAATACTTAAAAAAAAGTATATTAAGAAATCAAGACCAAGAAGCATGTAAATAAACCCTTATTGGATTATTGAGTATTTTTTACAACCCTGATTGTTGTATTCTAAGTTATCAGCTGCCAACGATGTGTAGTTTGCTGTCCTGTTATATCACAAAATTGCACAAAGTGAAAACCAGACGTGTATTTACTTGCATTCCTTAAATATTAGATGTAGGGACAGATTTGTATAAAGTAGCATGTGCTGGAGGCTCAGTCAGGTTAGAAGAAGTCTGGTTAGGTGGACATCCCAGTTGCTGACAGACCAAAGTAAAGCATAATGAAGGGGAAGCAATAGAGTGACTTGGTTCTGTAATTCATTTATGCATTGAAAAGCACTGTTGCATGAATAGAACGAAACACTAAGAAGTTGGATGGGTAAATGAAGAATCAACAAGATTAGCTAAGCTTTCTCTGCAGAGCAAGTTTAATTTCATTTTATAACTTTTGGGGTAAAATGTGGTATATACAGCGCATTTGACTTCTATGTACACCTTCAATTTTGTATGTTATAAGATACTAGTGGATGATTTATAATCACTTTTAGCAAATTTAAATAGCTTCTATACTTGGTGTATTAAAAACAAACAAACAAGAAACACTGATGTATAGAAGCAGTTAAAAAAAAGAGTAAGGGAGAACTTCTCTAAGTTCTCCTTTCTACAAAAGGAGAAGTGACAAGAAGTGATGAGAACATTCTATCTGCTGTATCAGTAGGAGTGTGAAAATACCATCGCATTCTGGATTAAATCTGGCTATTGCTGGAAAAAACCTCCCATGAAATATGTGAATCCATATTTTGCCAGGATTTTTTTCCCCAAGTGGGACTTGTCAAAATTTGTCCTTTGATAGGAACTATATTTTAAGACTAAACTGTTGATTGAAAAATGCAAAATATGTACTTACTTGCTGTTGCAGTTGCACTGCATTTATAACGTGGTTGGTTTTGACAGCAAGGGGAAAACTTGTGCCCTACTATTTGTAGTTGATCTATGTAGGAATGTAAACACAAAGACTGACACTTTGCTTTACAGGGTTCGTTTTTTTTTTTTTTGTTGTCATTCAATTTCAATTCATAGATAAGGGAGAAAGAATCTTGTATAGTCGTATTAATCTCCAGCTTTTTGGGTAATCTTAATGTATGCTTATGGTTATGTTTGTTATTTACATCTATCAACACGAAGCATAAAGTTTGCGGGGTTTTTATTCTTTTAGAAGTGAAAGTTAACTTTATTCCCTCAATGACTACTTCCTATTTTTGCTTCAGTTTCCACTTTGGCCTTGTGATGGGTGGCTGCTAGCTATAACCCCATTGTGCTCTTAGAAACAAGCTGATGTTGCCTTGGATTTTGTTTTTTAAAACAGACTATACAAGTTCTGGGATTATGAAAAGTCTTGCAGAACCTAAAATCTCTTGGTATAGGCCACCTGGGGTTTCACTCTTATATGCTCAGTTGATCCAGAATCAGACTTGTGTAACCTACTGATGTCCTCTTCACCTAATGTGGAATTTATTAATTCCCACCGTCCTTCTCTAATGCAGGTGCTGCTGACTCATATCCTGCACCTCTTGCCCCCACCACCTTCCAACTCAACTCTCTGCATAGGTCAGTAAAGGACAGTAAAACTTTCACAGGTTAGCAAGACACAAGGGTGTTGCCTGTCAGACCGAGACAATGTGGTTCACTTGTCTTATTTTTCTTTCTCAAAAAAGGTCGCAAACCATTCCCCACTGAAGTGAAGTAGGAAATCCAGGACTCAGCTAAAAGACTTCTTTTTACATCTGGCATGGTTCTTGTCCTGACAAACATGAAATTCATACTGCAAACACAGATAATGGTGAGGGAAATGAAAGGTCAGCTATCCTAAGTCCTGCTGGTTCACATAGTCCTGCAGAGACTGTCAAGTGGCTCAGGCAGCCTCAAAGGCTTGTTCGCTTGGCCCAGTGTTCTGGCCTTGGTCATGTGCCAATGTGATTCAGTCAGCTGGGAACTCCTGGGTCCAAGTGAGCAATCAGGATAAGTCTGTCATTACACTAGAGATGGGAGTGAAAAAAAAGATGGCACGAACCACAACTGTGTGCTTTTCTGGTGGCTGAGCTGGTGATAGGGGAGGACAGTTACTACCATCCTTCCCTGAGAACCCTTGCCTTGAGCAGATTATGTACTAAATGTGCCAGGTGCCAACTGACTGGCAGAAATATGCATGTCCAACTAGGGGTTTGTATTTTGTCCAACTAGGGTCCAACTGCTGTTTTGTATTCTAAGACTCTGTGGGTTTTTCTATTCTAATCCTTAAAGAATTTTTTTTTCCTCTTCAAGAAGCAATAGGCTGCCATTTCTTTGTGCACAGACACGTGTATAGCAGCCGTCCTAAAGATGACATTGGAATAGCTGATCTTTCTGCTGCCTTGATGAAATCATTTAACCGTGTGTATTCTCTCAGCTTTCTGCAGCTCTGCCACGTTGTGTCTCTGGCTACCAAAGTGAGTATCGTGGCATGACAAGATTTTTTTAGCAGTACTGCATCTGTCTTTGGAATTTAGGTTGGGAAGAGAGGTGAAAGAATATATGAAGGCTTTGAAGGATCCAAACAGGAAATTTTAATAAAACATTACACATATACATCTCATATATCTAGACATGAAAAGTAATCAGGGGGGAATTTTTTTTACTTATTGGTAAAACCATTAGTTGCATAGTTGGCTTTGCTTTCCTTACTCAAACTCCAAGCTGCCAAGATATTTCAGGGAGGAAAATACTTTCTCTGATGGGCACTGTCTTCCATTCAATCAGGACACATCGTGGTGCACTTGCCAGTTGCCTTCCATATCTATTTTCTTGTTTGTTTGTTTTCTCCTTCTCCAAGGACTATAACTCAATAGATTATGGCATTTAGTATTATATTAAATATATATTTGTTGCTTAACAACTAGTCATACAAACTTACTCCATAGATGAGCTATGATAGCTGTCAGCCAGGATTAATATATTTCTAGTTTGACTGTGAATCTATGGCTTGATCTAGCTATAAAGTACTTAAAAATTCAGACTGTGCCTGTGAAACAGCTTCTGCTCCTTTTAATATGCAAGCAGACATTGAAGTGCAATATGCCAACAGGGCAGGAAATTTCTGAGTATGGCCACTGTGCTTCCCTGTCTGCATGGTGAGTCTGAGGAAGTTGTTCTGTCAATCTGGCTGTGACCATTCACTGACATTTTTCCTTCAGAAGGGATACTGACTGAGATGGTTTCTTTTCTCTTTATTTACATGTAATCAATCCTGAGACAATATGTTATCTAGATAAGCAGAACTTTGTAATGTATATCTTACCTGGGAGTATAATGTGTGACTCAAGTTTTTTATTATTGGAAAGAGAAACATTAACAATTAACTATGTTTTAATTGCATTTAAAAATATGATTATTGTAAACAGACGACTGCTACTGTAACTTTACAGTTGCAGTCAGAAAACTTAGAGAACTGCAAAACCTATGTGGTACAAGTAAAAAAGCGTGTAATTTGCATGGCATGGATTTTAATTGTTTGTGTTTTTTAAATAAATTAGAAGTTACTTTTTGTGATTCTCATTGTTTTTTCTGTGCATTAAATCTTTACATCCTGGATAAAAACTCGAGAAAAAGCAAAATTACTCTGTTTTTTCAGAGTCAGAAGTGAGGACAAAGCTTAGGAGTTCTGAAAGAATGCATTAGTTATTACTTTAATGGACTCTGCTTTTGCATCTAGCATCTGGCTGTGATTGTCAATTACATGGTAATACTGTTGAGAGCACAATGAAAGCCACTGGTTCTGATTTCAGGCGTAATAGTTTGATTACATCTCCTTTCTTACAGAGAAACAGCATTTTAAAAGAGAATTGTTCACACCACTGGGAGAATCTTATAGCTGCCATTAGACTTATATGTCAGATCTCCAGGGAATGCTTTGAATAACATGGGAGGCTTTAGCCTTTTCAAAAGAGACCTGGCACTGAGCAGTATCTGGCTGTTCTTCCTGTATGTAATAGGGTGCCTGTGGGGCAGGATCTGTTGCTCTAGTTTATATATAGCCTGTTTGTTTATTGTCTCGTATCTTTAGCCTGGTGTATCTGTCTGTCTGGCCATAAGTACCCCAAAGTCCTTTTTCATTCCTATTGCTTATTGTTATCAGACCCAGCTATTCCTTACCAAGTATGAAAGATTTCATGCCAAATATTGAATTCCTCCTTGCTATGCAAAACCTGTATCACAGCTTTCTTGCACTCCTTAACTCTTAGGATGAAATCACTAATGGTGTGTGACCTATATGGGTCACGGCTTCTCCTTGCTACTTTCAGATTTGTTTTGAGAACTTTTCAGCTCTACTGTTACTTAAATAGAGGCGATTCAAGTGGGTATGTGCCCAAAGCATCTGAGGGAAATTCTTTTCCTTTGCCCAAGACAGAGGATATTTAACAACTATTTCTTGTGATATCTGGTGAATTTGTAAAAATGTCACCAAACCCAGGAAACACAAGGCTGTGTTGGAGCAGTGCCAGGGGTTGTAGTGGAGAAATACCTTGCAAATGCAGCATATATTGTCTACTTGATTATGTTCAAACTACATCCCCTTTTCTACTTGTTTTAATGTCATCAGAAGGTGTAGTATTTTCATGTGTTTCAAATCTCTTTATCTGTGATTACAGGTCTGTTTAACTTTCAGCAATAATACCAGAGTCTCAAGAACTTCTTTCTCTTTTTCCTTTGCCAAAATGCAGAATTGCAGTAGTGAGGAGTGAGAGAGAAGAGGGGGTTTGATTCCTGTGAGGCAAAAGTCATCTGACAGAAGATGAAGTACTGCCTTTATCTGTCTGAGCTGTCATGAGGTGATATCTAAGCTTTTGTATAAATTCTGAGTTAGTTAACTATTTTCAGCTTTTGCATTTGGACACGCTTGAAAAGGTATTTTCTAAATTACATCTTTCAAGATATTAAGAACACATCTATCCTCTTCTTCCTCCTTGCCCCATATTTTTCAATACAAAGATTTTGTGGAGGAAATTTTCTGTAGTTTAAGAAATAAAGCATAGCCATCTTGGGGCATTATCTATCCTATTATATGAAAATAAAAGCACCTCTGACATTGCCTAACAGGCTTGCCAAGTAAAAAAAAACATGTTTTCTGTTCAGTTTTATAGTGTCTACTCACATTGTTTGTTGAAGCCAAAATATTTAATTATTTCAGTATGGGCAAAAGTTATGCTGCTTGGAAAGCAGCTGCCTATTTCCCACTGCACCAAAGGTATCTAAGCATGTTTTTTGACCATCTTTGTTTCTGCAGCTGGGATGCATACAGTACATTCAGGCTTAGTGCAGGCATAGTCACTTAAAAGAGTGGACTGTAGATCATACATAATTATGTGCTAATAAGCCAATAGCTGTGTTGAAATGGGGACAGGAAGAGGATGGCAGCTTTGTCTGGAGAATTATTTGTGGGTCTTTATACAGTGAGTTTGTATAACCTGGAGAGCTGTCCATCTCTCCCCCAAAGTGCTCACTGCCTGGGTGTGAAGGGCAGCTGTGTGCTACTCAGTCCAGAAGCTTCTTCCCCTCAGATCTAGGCCCCCTTCGCACCTCCAGACCTCAAATGCTGGCAGATCTCGACATGACTGTATGTGCTGGGAAACTGAGATCATTAGATCAGACTGAAGGTGGAGTAATACAATGAGATAATGGCCCTGTGACAATGGAAACAAGATACTTCACTGTGTCTCTTAAGAGATCAGCTGCTCTGTGAGGAAACAACAACTCAAGAAAACAGTCCAAGTGTGCTTATGGAACGGAAAATGGCTGGAGAACTGGTGTTTGGTATAAAATTTAGGCAGTGGAAGAAGTCAAGTCATCTTTTTGGGGATAAGAGATAACAGATGGTGTTTGTCAGGTGTTTTGGATGTCGTTTGGGACTTTTAGGAAGTTCATCTGCTGACCATAGCAGAAATAAGTGATGTTACTTTGATCGGTCTCTACTCGGATGAACTCTTGTGATCCATTGTAGCTGCCTCAATTTTTTTTTTTTTTTTTAAGAGGGGTGACGTAATACATTTATTTGCCTGCTCTCGACCTGCCTGTTTTAGGGCTATTTCTCATTTGTACACCACTTCCTCGTGATAAATAAATGTCTTGATCGGAACTCTGTCCTTTTCTATCTGGAGCCTATAGGCTTTGGAAAGACACTGCATGCAGTTTTGGACACCCTTTGAGTTTATCAGGAGGAAAAAAAAAATCTAGTTTTCTACCTTTGTTCGCTTTGAATGCTTCTTTTATCTTCTGTAACAGCTTGTGTGTTGAAAGTGCGTTTTTAATTACATTGTTTGCTTCTTGTATATGCACAATACATTCATTCGAGGGCATTTTTACTACAGTAGGAGGGTGGTGATATGTAAATAAGTCTCAAGAATAATTAAAACCTGTGTCAACTTGTGTGTGTTTTCAGTAGTGATTGAACTTTGTGTTGAGTCTCTGCTGGGTCCAAGATTAAATCTTAATCAAGTACAAAGGAAGGAAGGGGTGACAGGGAAGGAAGAATTGGTTGTAGTTACATCTATAAGTTCATGCCAGTTTAAGATAAGTGTCACCTGTTATGTTAATTTTCTTAAAAGTATGTTGCCTCCAATTTTTTAGGTATTTAGCTCGAGATAATTTTGGTGCTCAACATTAGTGAGGGAGAAACAGAGAAAGTGGGATAATGTTATGAATCAACATTTGGAGGTATTTTCACCTCTCCTGTTATATGGATGTAGCCTCAGAGTTTTGCTCAATGTTTACACTGAGGGAAAAAAGCAGAGTAACCCAGGAAAGCTTTAACTGCATCATGAGTGACAAAGCAAAGATTAAATAACTAGAAATTTCCATGAGAGAATATGGTAAATCTTTTTTTTTCTTTTACTTTGGGGACATGGAAATGCATGCCAGAATCAGCAAGATGCATGGTTTTGATCTGAAACTTTCACTTTCTGCACCAGACAGTAATTAGCTTTTTTTATTACAGTCTAGTTTTGGAAAAGGAGGGGAGACTAGTTCTTCCAAGTCCCTTCCTACAAAAGGTGAAGGCTGCTTTGAATTCTTGAGCACCTGAAGACTTGAACAGCTGTTAAAAAATTGACTTGCAGAATCTGTGGAAATGCTAATGACCTCATGCTTACCTGAAACATTGTTAGCAAGTGCTTTGCATTCATCATGGCATACTAGATTCAAAGGTAGGAGGAAAGGGCCCGATTCAAGGACAAAGAATTGCATGAAGTACTTTGAGGAAGTGTTAATTTATCTTTGAAAAGTCCAGTTTTATTGTTGGCTTGAGACAGCAGGAGAAGTAGCATGTATTGCACTAGCTTTGCCAAGGATTCTGTGACATCCTGCTCATACCCAAGTCAAGCTGAGGCATGTAACAGTTTTTTGAAGTGGATAGTAGTTCTGAAGATGTCCCTAATATTAAGCCAAATTCAAGATCTGCACTGGAGGTTAAAAGTTCAGTTCAGTCTGGAGGAGTATATTTGGTCTCTGGAAGAGATCCATTTGGTTTAAACTGGTAAATCAAGTAAAAGTTTATCTAATTAAACCCCCCCTATTTCAATGTCAGAGCACCTGCATTACTTTTTCTTACGTGAAGTAAGTTTATAGTATTTCATAAAATTATTGTTAGTGAATATATTAGGCTAACCTTCAGAAAAAAGTTGAGAGATTATTTTAAAAGTTTGAACAAATGGCAAAAACCTGAGAGGGACAGACACATTTCTTTTTTAGGCTGCCAGGATTTTCCAAGATTGACTGTAGACTGTTTCCTTGCAGATTGTGTCAGAAGCTGCTGAACAGGGGGTTGCCATCACTGGGAACAATACTTTCAACAACTGGAATTGGCCTAATGCTGTGATCTTTGCTGCTACTGTAATCACTACAATTGGTAACTATTTACGTTGTCAACTTTTCTAGCTGTAGTTTTCTGTAGCTCTAAGGTGTTTGTACTCTCCCATTTTTGTGTCAAGCTAGCCACTGAATAAAGGCTTCATAGCTGGAATTGCCTAAAGTATGTCTTCCCCTGCAGATCCATAGAGGAAAAAAAAGAGGTTTTAGTTACTCCCTCCCTGGGTATACAGAAAAGAAAAGTGTTTGTTTCCAATAAGTAAGGGATTTAAGGTGCTGTTGGGGATGACTCGTATTATTCCAATTCCAGTGTTTCATGCACTTGAATTTCCAGATCATATAATCCCAAAACAAAGCCATAACAAAACATTCCATTAAAAACTAATACCTAAAGCAAGTGCATATGACAGCTTTTGTATAGCTGTCTTGTTACACACCTGCATCCTCTTGAGATACTGCATTATCAGTGCTCCTGGTTTGCAGAACAATCTAAACTTTTTTTATCTACCTCTTAAAAGAAAGTGAAGCAAAACAACTGTTGTCTTTTAAATATTGCTACTGATTTGTGCTTGTAAAACCCTCTGCACTGAAAGACTTCTTCCTCCTGTGATATGCAGATTTTCAGAATTCAACATCTGCAATCCGCTTTTACGGGCTGCTCAGGGAGGTGGTGGGTCACCATCCCTGGAAGTGTTTAAAGAAAGTGGATGTGGCACTTTGTGCCATGGTTTAGTTGATGAGGTGGTGTTGGACTTGATCATCTCAAAGGTCTTTTCCAACCTTGTTAATTCTGTGATTCTGTGATCCTTGCTACATGTTATACACTTCATACATCTACCATGCAATTAAAAAAAAAAAAGGAATACGAAGTAACAAGACAAGACTGGATGTATACAGAAATAGAAGTGTTACTGTTAAACAATATGCAGTACTGTGGTTTTCTTTACTATTTGAAACTCATAATACCCAGCTTATAGTATAGCTTGTGACAAAATGCTGAAGTCAATAACACACCTAAATAAGAAAGCTTTGGCAGAAGTTCAGAAAATAGGCTGCTGATTTTGGAACCTGAGCCTGTAATGCCCTATTGTGTTCTGTGACCAGCAAAGAACTAAATTCAGTTGAAATACCTTGCACTTACTTTCCTTACATTTAACCCACAAGCTCTTAACCTGCAAAGGTACCAGGTCACAATGTGTATAGTGGATCTTCCTTGTGGCAGCCAGCATCAGGAAGAATTTTGAGTTTTTATTCTATAAAATTGAATCAATCAAGTTTATAACAGTGCTGCTTAAGGTTGGGAGATCATACTAGAAGATGAGCTTTAGTTCATATTTATCCCATCTTATCAAGAAAAAGATGCACAAAATCTAGGAAACACTTAAAGTGCAATAACCCTCTCGCATTGCATTAATGAAATACATATTTGCTAGAGTAGAACTGGAAGGCATCCAGATTCAGAAGACCAGCAGCTGGAGTAAACTAAAGCTCTTATAGGTGAAGTAAGGAGCATCTGATACAGCAGGAGCCCGAATAATGTTGTTTTGTGCATAGGTAGAATTGCCTTATTCTTTTCGACAAGAGCAGACGGAGCACATATCTCTTCTAGGTTACGGAAATGTTTCTCCAAAGACACCCTCTGGGCGTCTCTTCTGCATATTTTATGGGCTTTTTGGAGTTCCTCTCTGCTTGACGTGGATCAGTGCTCTGGGGAAGTTCTTTGGAGGACGTGCCAAGAGGTTGGGCCAGTTTCTGACGAAAAGAGGAGTGAGCCTGGTAAGGCCCTTACTTGTTTACCCTTGAACTCTGTATTTTTGATGCATGAATTAAGTTTGCACTTCTTAAGTTACCTGCTCGTCTTGTAAATGAACACTTGCACAAATATGAATTTTCCCAAATGATGTTGAATAGAAATAATTGAAAGGGGAATTGGGTGTGAAGTGTTAGTTCTGCAAGAACTGTTAGTAAATGAGATCTCATGGAAACCTTTGGTACTAAGTTCATCTCCTTACATTAAAAACCTTTAGGACACACATAGGTGAGGCTCCATTTCACAGGCATTTCATTCAAGCCCCTCAGGCACAGAAATAAGCTGTCCTGCTTTGTTCCCACCTGCCTGTATGCTAGCATGAGTACTTCATGCTGTGCAGTGAACCAACTGGAAAACAAGTTTTGTTCTGAGTTACTGGATTGTNTTAAATTCTAACATGAAAAGCTGTTTTCTAAGCTTTTCCAAAACATTTTGCTGACTAGAACATTCAATTAAAGCTGAATATTGATCCAATGGGCTAGATCTGGCTCTTCAAACTTGGTGTAGATACCTAAGGCCTTTATTGGGCTAAGTTTGCAGCCAAGTTCTAGAGTTCATGAGTATTTCAGGTGCCCAGGTCTGTGTTTCAGGCAGAGAGCTACCCCNCTAGTTTGGGGTTTTTTTAGTTCTCCCCTCCCACTCCTAGTGAATTCCTGGTTCTAGCACTGCACAGAGATGGGAGGCAATGCAGGACCAGAGGGCCTGGAGGACAGTGGGACTGGTTTAGGTCCTGGGTTCAGAAACAGAGCAAGAACTTTCTATCTAGGCGTATCCCATGCCTATTTATAAAATATCAGGGACTCCTTAAACTTTCCAAGAGTACGAAAGAAAGCTATAAGGAAATAATCCTTTTTGTGCAAGTAGTTGAAAGAATAGGCAGTTCTGCCTAAAGGAAAAAAAAAGTATGTTTATTTCAGTCACTTTTATTGACTTTTAATTATGGTGGCTTAATTGTTAGCACAAAAATCTGAAATGTCTGATATTGTCAGATAATTCTTGGTGCCATGAAAGGGAAAAGAAAATTTTGAGATCTTTCCTTAACTTTTTCTGTCTTTTTTCTCTTTACA
>WEIV01005664.1:4156-33844 GCA_013390005.1 Calyptomena viridis | reverse complement strand
AATTTCATAAATAAAATACTAAAATTAAAAATTCCAAAGGAATGGATTGAGAAGGAGCCCTCTGACAAGGAAGAATCATCTGGGGGATGAAGCTCGCCAGTTGGGCTGCTAAACTGCATGTCAGCCCCACAGCCATTTAAAGAGTAAAGTGAATGGAAGACTTACTGATCAAAGCACGTATGAGTACAAGCAGGATGCAATGAACTTTCTCAGTGTTGAAAGTGTCCTTCCACTGTCCATTTGCTAAAGGAAATACTTGAATGAACCTTATACCTGTGTACAGGTGAAGTTTTATTGACACTGTTTTTCGTAGTAAAAATACCACCTTGGGAGGCACAAATATTTTCCAAATGTCCTAATGCCTGTCAGAAGGGACCTGTAGCACTGCTGCTGATCTTTGCAGTGTGTTAGTCAGTATTGTTGTTTGATGTTCCTCCCTGCCTTGGTACTTCAGACTAGACCTGAATGGGAGATGATTTTTGAAACAGTTGCTTAAACTTTGCATATTTTTTATTTTTTTAGAGTTTGATGTATGTGCTTATACAATGGTTATTCTATCCCACTTTAACGAAGGTTGGACAATATCAAACCTTTGGCAAACTGAGATGTGATCAAGTGACTTCAGGCCATTAAGGCACTTTTTTTAAAAGGAACTTTGACTAAGCTTCTGCAAGTATTATGTTTTGACTTGGAGATGGGTTATTCATTAGAAGGAGTTATGTCTGTTAATAGTTTTTATGCCCAAATTTTTTTGGCTACAAAGAAAATTTTACTGTGGTTTTATTTTTCTTTTTTCATATCTGTGTATTAACCCTGACAACTCTTTCAAATGAGGTTTTTGATTACATATTGGCAAAGGTACTGACTTCAGTTGTATCCAACACACTTGGAACAGAAAATAGCCTAGACCTTTGAACCTTAACAAGTCAAGTTCTGCTGTTCTGTTTAGAGTATTTAAGTCATTCTAGTATGTCCAAAATTTTCCAAAGTTCAGTGAACAGTTAAAAGTTCTCTCATTCTTGTTTTCAGTGTAATGCTGGCAGACTCACTAGCTCTGTAAGAAGAACTTATGGAATCTTGCAATGCTAATCTTGAATTACTAGGTATTTCTAATAACTGCAAATGCTGGCTGCAGCTTCAGTTGCTGGCCTCTTCCAGAGAAGAAGGAGGATATATGGGAAACTGGCAGTCTGGTTGGATAGCCTTTTGATGGGAAGTTTTGAAGTCATCTACTGTGAAATGAGAGACTGTCATTATTAGTCTTTTTTTCCTAGAATATTCCATATATATATATATATGACATTTTTTCAAATAGAAAGTGATCACAAGTCTAGAGCCAACCCTGTTATACTACTAAAATGTGGAATCAACATAATTAGATTTGGTTGTTAATCTTTAATTTGTAACAGTATCGCTGAAGAGAGATTCTCATTTGAAATAAAGTTTTATTATATTAATGCAATTTGGAGCAGGGGTGGTTAGATGAATTTGACTTATATCAGACAGGAAAGAGGGAGAGGCCATATCACAAAGATTCTTATTTACTTCTGATAAGATACCTTCATCCCCACTGTTTTAAAGCGACTCCAAGCCCCTCAAGTATTTGTATATATCTGAAGGGTTGTGGTTGACAGCTATAACTTGTAATTGTAAAAAATGGTAGGTAAGACTTACGTGCATGATGCACGGGATGTTTGTTTAGCAAGTCCAGCCTTCTCCTCTTTTATATATATTTTTTGTTTTAAAAAGTGCATATTAACTTAAAACGGAAGGCGAAAGCACTCCATATAGCTCTTGTTGTCCTCCAACTTGTCTTCCATTATTGATGCAAAGATCAAAGTTTTAGGAACAGACAGCTGCGGGACAGTGAGGAGAGAAAAGACTTGCTGAAAGTGTGTGAAAAGGAAAAAACATAGTCCGATATTTATTTAAAAAAAAAAAAGGAAGAAATTCTCTTTAATATAGAAATAATACAACCCAGACACTTGGCTGGGCTGCTTTGATTTGGGAGGGGATGTTGCACACTGGAACTCAGACTCTCTTCTCCATAGCAAAGTGCACTTGTACGCCAGAGCTGAGAATAGATGGGATCTGTTTCTTATTATCAAGCTAGATGTGGCTCTCTGGCCTTTCCCAGTGTAGTCAGCATAGACTCTAAGTCTGCATAATAAGTATCAAGGGATTTAAAGTAATAGTTTAAATTTATTAAAACAAAGTACAATATTCCCACTTTTTTTGGGAAACATGATCACACCTCACAAAACTGTTCTCAAGATATCCCACCATGTGCCTTAATGTGATCTTAACACTGGGAAAAAAATTCCTTTTTACACAGGGGCCAACATGATTGGTCTCGTTAAGCCCTACTTGTTTCAGTGTTTTGGAGGGGTTTAGTTGGTGCATAGCTTTCAGACTGGCTCTCTCCAGAAAGTTGAACCGTTCCCAGGGTTTTTAAAATTATGGTGCCCTCTCAGAACTGCTGAAGTGCTAAGCAAGACAGCTTTTTGCCTGCCTGTCTTCCACATCTTGAGAAAAGCAACGGCCTGGAGGATCTAAATTAATGTCTTTCTGCCTTCAGATTTACATGTAATGACTTACAGGGGTGTCCAGGCTGGATTTTGATCTATTCAGCCCCAAAAGTGCCTCTGAGTGAATTCCCCAGTGCTGCTTGCTTACGTCTTATAAGTATTTCAATTATCTGGACAATCTGGAAGCATTTTCTTCAGATGGCAATTAGTTACATTTGGAGAGCTTTCACTTTTCTTGATTCTGTGTAATTGGTTTTATAGGTGAGACAGATCTCTTCCTGGAAAGACAGGAAAGGGGGATTTTTAAAGAAGGAAAAAAACTTAAAAGCACATATAAGGAAGGGATGGAATAGTGGAAACTCTTCTTTCTAGCTATTGCCTACAAGTAGATTGTATTCGCAGTCACATCATGTGAAGGATGGGTCCACTTACTAATTTGCCAAGATGAGCCAGTACTTTAAGTTTTACTTTATTTTTTTCAAAACTTAAAAAATCCTGAAATGTGACCACAGAAATCTGTTCCTACAAAAGACCTTTTAAGGGCTATAGACTATGTGACCCCATTCTTCCTTATATCATTGTGTTGCTCCTTGGTTTTGTATTGTGCTGTTGAAGCCTGTTTTTAGCAGAAGGGCATCATTTTCAGATACCTGTCACACATCAGGCAGTTTAACATATCTGATACACTGGTACGAAGTCACTGAGGCAATACAAAATTGGAGTGTTTAAATTTTTCTGAACTAATGATTTGTGAATCTGTTGCTGGCAATAGATATCACAAAGCACGCAAAAATAAAACCAGACTGATAACAGATCCATGGTGACACATTTGTATATGTTGAGATTTTATTTTTCCACCAGTTGATCTGGGAGTGTGTGTGGAGACAGACAAGTGTCACTGATGAGGAGAGCAAAAAGCAATATACAAGCCTGTTGACCTAAACAAAAGAACTCTGTTGTAGACTTGTAGTTTTTGTGCCTCATGGGATTCATTCCATTTGTGATGGACTTAACTTTTAAAAGTTAACTTGTCTTTCATATGACTCTTCAAATTTGTACAGTTCTGACTCTTATCACTCCATAATATGCCTGTCTATTCTTTGTTGCTAATTGTCACTGGAATCACACTGTATGTAAATATTTGCTAAGTCTTTGTAAAATGTAATTTATTTTAATATTTTGCAATAAAAATTTTACAATTTGTTCACTGTGTCATGAGAAGAATGGTAAAAAAAATTTCTTTTTACGACTACCTACACTTGTAATGCACCTCACAGATGAGACTGGTCTTGATCCAAAGTGATGGAAGGTAAGGAGCCAAAAAAGCAAGTTGTTTTATGCAAGCAGATGTCTGAACTTGTGTGAGGTATTGATGACTTCAGTTCAACAGCATCTGGTCTTCAATTAGATACAGCATAGCAAAGTATTATTTGAAGTGTATTTTGGGCAGCTGTTGAAAGATAAACTGGAGTTTATTTTAGGGGTTATGTTTTATCGGGGGGACTGCTTCTAGAGAAGATGCACTGGGATGAAAAGTGTTAGAATTAATATTGCAATAAAATAAAATGGACATTTATGACTTCTATCTGAATTTCTTGCCAATACTATTAAAATATCTGAGTAGCTGTTTATGAATTTTCACAGGACTTCTAGTAGCAGTGCTCACCATTTTGCAGGCTGGAAGTATTTGCAGTCATTCAGCTCCAGCAGTTTCCTTAAAACAGGCTGGAAAATAGCTAACTACCTGCCTTAATGGGCAGCAAAACGTGACTTTATGATACCCATAGTGGATATTGAGACATCTGAAGAAACTGGGACAACCTCAGCCTTGGGAGCAAGAGACTGAACCTTAGCTTTTAGGCAACTGAGTGGAATTGCTGAGGCATGAACTAGGAAACAGGGGAGACCCATGGACAAAGGAAGGGTGGATGCTGTCGTGATTTGGGTAAGGGTAGGTAATCTCTACACTTTCCTCCAGCCCCACAACAGAGGAGCAGTGAAGGAGGAAGAGGTGCCTGACTGGTGACTGATGCCGAAGAGGGAGGTGGGGTTGCCTCATGGAGCTGAGGGCAGGACGTAGTATGAAGTTTGGTAAGCACTAGATAACATTTCTCTTGGCTCCCAGCAGATTGGAGCCCACAGACTATTTTTCACCTTCTGCCCTCAGTTTAGAGGGAGTAGGGCAGCAAGAAGTAGGAAAACAGGACAAACCTGTATCTGTTATACGCCTGTTCTTAAGGTCCGTGCTTGGCTGCAGGTTCCTCTAAACACAATAGCTTAATAGATAAAATCACAGACCAGCTGACACTTAAACCTGAAATCTTTTCACTAAATGCTTATCACAGGCCTTTACAATGCAACATGATACCAGCAACCTGCGGCTCATGGGCACACAGAACTCAAACCTTTACTCTGGGAGATGATGACGGTGACAGAGCAGGAAGAGTTGCTGCTCAAGATTGTTTTACAAAAAAGTGCTACTTCACTCTCTTCAGGGCCATTTCCTGACCTAGGTCCTGAAGAACCCATAAACTATCTCTTAACTCTAATGTAAGAAAGTGGTGGAGATCTGTTGCCTATTGTTTTAGCAGCCATAGTTTTTAAATTTATGACTTGTATTTTGTGCCTTTCAACCATACTTGGGTGGTTCTTTTGATTTTGGGGCATTTTTTTCCCCCCAAACTTTGTTTTGCCTCAACTTCCTCTTGGTAAGATAACTAACACCGTGATATCTAGAAATAAAAGATTGTGCTGAGTACAGCACCTGTTAGATTTTTACTTAGTTTCATTTCTTAGAAAACTCCCTTGACCTGCACTCAGACTGGGCTTCCTCCACACACGCTGCCTGGCTTCACAGCATGACTGTGGGCTGTGGCTTCATTGAGACTCCATGCCTGAGGAACAAGGGGAAGTGATGGATGAGTAGGAGCAAGCCAAGCCTGGCTAGGGGTCACATATCTCACTGAGAGCAAACCCATGACATTGCCCCTCCTTGGCAGGCTCTTAACTCAAACTTGTTTGTCATCTACAGCTCTTGTGGAGCCTGGGTTACTTGAGGGGGTGGCTAAGGGATTGCTTTTCATTTTCATGTTGGCATATACCTTCTTTTATACAGCTAATGCAAATCCTCCTGACTAATGGTGTGCACACAAAGTCTTAGGAAAAAAAGGTACGCTACTGCCCTTCACTACCTTGATTTTCCTTCCAGCTCCCAAGAAAAACACTCAAAAAAGGTGGATGTTTTTTGGGCAGGTAAGGGTTGTGATATTTTGTGGAAATGCAATAGGTATCCAAGCAGGTATTTTGTGTATTGGGATGAAAAAATTCGAGCAGTGGCTACACAGCCAGGCTAGCTAGGCTAGCACAGGAAGTGGTACCATGACATACCATGATAGGAGCATAGAGGTCCAAAATGAAAGACCCACAAAGATTCAGCTAGCTGACTAAGGAAATTTGTTATTTCACATCTGAAGGGCTTCTCTGGAAGGGGAGAGTTGATGTGGCCTGAGATGGGGGAGGCATTCTGCACAGAGAGGGGCTCCTTGAAAGTCAGGTAGCATGTTGTACTTGGGAGTGCGTCTTCTGATGGCCAAGTGTCCAAGTACAGCCCATAACCAAAACTCCTTCTGGTTAAAAAAAAAAATCAACAAACCAAAACATATGAAAAATACATTAACATATGAGAAATACTCTGATGGAAATGTTTTAATAATCACTTTGGATTTTACAAGTTGAACTGAAACAACAGTGAATTCAAAGAGTTGGTTTTCTATTTTTGGGATGCCAGAAGTTCTCTTCTTATTGTCATTCCTTGCTGCTCATAGGAAAGAGCAGAAGAGAGATGGTGATAACTCACTCTTCATGTTTTGATGGTTATGTTGTTTCCTACACCGAGGAAGCTGTGGAAAATACATCCTTGTCCTCCCTTTTTTCTTTCTGGAGCGAGCCTGTGAATGACAAAGAAAGCAGAACAAAAAAAACCTGAAAATAAGAATTCTGAAATTGGGGTGAGGAGGTTAAGACACAAAATATCTGACATACAAGTTAATATTTTTCCCACAGACGTTCTTTGAAATTTCCCATGGCAACCTTTAATAACATTCTTTTGGCTACTCTCCTAAATATGCTAAACAAAAGCACTTATGTTTTCAAATTAGATTTATGAATTATTAATTCAGGTAAAAAACAAGTACTTTGAAATACTTTTATTGAGTATAAAAGTAGTGTGTGGCACAGTAATATGCCTTTTAATTGTAAGGAGAATTAATACATTCTGTATAATTAACCGAGTGCAAAAAATTCCTGTTCAAGGCCTGTTAACAGCTTTGCACTGTTCTGTGGACTTTCAGCTTCAGACACTTACTGGTCATATTTTTGTTTATCTAGTTAAGTTTTGGGGTGTATAAGGAAGTATCATAATTACTAATGCCATTAAGATCAGAGACAAAAATTTTCTCCTGTGCTTATTTGTGTGTTGGGCGCTATCCATACTGATCAAAATAAGCTGGGTACAGAGGAGCACTTGTTCCTACGTACTCCTGGTTGCTGGGCAGAACTGCAAAACACATGCATACCAATGTGAAATAAAACCATGTTCATGTTGAAATAGAAGTCACAAGCTTCTGAAGATAGAGGATAAGTGTTTATTCATAAAGCTCTGATGTCCTTCTCTGGCAACCTTCATATTTGTGGCTTATCGGTTGTACGTTGGCAGTTAGCAAAAAGTAAAGGAACAAATCAAGACTTCAGATGCAGACAACCTCTTTTGGTATATTCTGTTCCTCTCAGCCTGGGACTTTTGCCAACTCCATCTTTGACACGGCTGGAAAGGAAGGAGAAATAGTAAGCTAATTGGCCTGCCTTTTAATTGCAGATTAGAATGGGAAATGAATCAAAAGCAGGAATAAGAAACACACCTTGGACATCTGAGGGGAACATTGCTTGTTTCATGGCTGTTAATTTTTAATAAATGACAGAAAATGGGTGGCTTAAAGTGAGAAAGGCCTGCAAGGGGGGGGCTTTCTTTCATACAATGAAGAAGACTCAGGCTTTAAGGTTTTTTTTTCTGTGGTGCATTTCTTCAGAAAGTGAAATTCACCAATGTAAAATATTATATTACACTCTCAGAGACAAGGTAAAGGCAAGAAGGTAAAGCAAATACCTATTTTTAAACTTTAACCTTCAAGTTTTCTGTAGTTCCATGGTGCAAGCTCTCCATCCTTTACAGCTGCTTTAAATTGTGGAGAGAGCCTGACATTTAGCTCCAACTCTAGTAACCCCAGCACGTCTCAGGCAAAGTTAAAGGGATGTGATGTTGAATTGATAAAAAATTTTTTTAGGGCAAGAGACACAATTTATATTAAGTACAGGAAGAAATTAGAGACCTAGAACTGTAATAGCTGAGGAATCTGTTATTTGTGGGTAGATTTGCTCTAAAACACTAAGAAATTAGTTTTCTGGCAAATAATTTCAAGCAGTTTTCTCAAGATGTTGTCTGGCCAAGTGATACTGATATCTCTGGGGGATTTTGATTCTATGATATTTATTGGTAGATGCAAAGTATAATCTTATGGAAGCATAACAGCTGAAAGCTGCAAAATCTGCAGGAAAGAACTGGCAACCTTTTAAAATGTGTAGGCTTGAGACAGGCTTCTTCTTTCAGAGAATGAAATGAAAATAAAAAATAAGGTGGAAATGGATTGAAGCTCTAACTGGCTTTTACTTAAAAGCTTCTGACCCCACATATTACTGTGCCTTCAAGTACTATGTGATTTTGGAAACATCTGGGATAAACTTAGCTTCCTCTGGCACAGAGAGGGAGGAAAAGACTTTGGGTTATCACAGTTTATTTATTCTAAAATGACCATTTTTCAAAGCAACAAAAACAAGACTCAGGATGGGGAGAACTGTGACTGGTCTCAAACACACATTCTACTCAGACCTATGCAGTAATGACCCAAATAATTTTTCAAGGAAGGTTAGCACTTCCACCTCTTTTGTCTATGTCTTCTGGCTCCCTTCACTTCTCTCCTCGCTTATATGTCTTAATGTTCCCTTTCCTCAGCTATGTAACATCTGCCCCATTACAATTCCTGTGGCTTCCTAGGAACATCATGGCTGCCTGCAGACAGGACACAGAAGCCCCTTGGTATTTCAGGCTAACAGCCAGAAGATAGATTTAGCTTTTCCCACTCAGAGTGTCAATCTGAACTGCTTCAGCTAAAGGAGACAGATTGAACAACCAAGGCACTCAGCTAAGTCGTCATGGCTTCCTTCAGTGAAAAATGTCAAGTTTCTGCACACACTCAGCCATGCTATTTATATCTGTGGTGGATTAAGATTTGCATAGATGCAGTCTGGGGCAACAGCAAGGGCAGCGCTTCACTGTGGGGCCACGAAGCGGACTAGGAAAGCCTATTGAAATACTTGGAGAGACTTGTTAGTGAGGCTGGAGTTCAAAACAGGTTTTGAAGGAGGCTATGCCGGTTGTGAATTGTAGTTGCACTTCTTCCAGCTCCATATTCCTCCTCCCCTTCTTCCCACTCCCTTTGACTACCACTCCTACACTTCCCAGTCCCACCTTATAACCACAGTTGTTCCTACTCCTTAGTCTCTGAATGGGAAGAATAAAGCCTAGCTCCATTTAGTGTGCAATGCTCCAAAAGGCTCCCAAAGCCTTAGAAACAGTTTAGCTTGTTGCTGTGTGTTCAGACCTCTTGACATGACTACATTTGTCCTGTAGATGTGACCTAAAACCACGTTCTCATTGCACCAAGTAAGCAGCAAAGTTATCACCTGTTTAAATAAACCTTTGGCTCCTAATCAACAATTCAACAGAAGAAAAGAAATTGAATAGAACAAAATATGTTTGATTATTTACTAAAGACATAATGGCCTGGAGACTGAAAACAAAGAGTGGTTCTGAGAGCCAGATGGCAACCAATATAACCCAGACAGCCTACATGTCAAGTCTTTAAGGTACAGAAAACTCCCACAGTGGAATCCTTTTAAGCACTAGAGAAATTCATATGTGCTACTTTTCCAGTGAAGGTTATTCCAAAAAAATGCCAAAACTGTTACTTTAAAAATATCATAGATCAATGTCAGAATCTGTTTATGTATTTCATAACACTTGAATGTAAGTGGCCTCACACCACATCTGTGCAGAAGCCCCCACCAAGAGATTTGCCACCTGTGTTGTGAAGGAGTCTATAGAAAGCTAGTAATGCATGACAGTACAACCTCATAGCATGGATATAGCTGGTACCACATGCCATAGTTGAATTCTAGTGTGTTATGATGCCAGGTAGTTTAAAGAGAATATTTTAGACAGGGACGATGAGCTGATTACACGCACAGAAGAACAGATCATGAATAGTAGCTGCCACTGGACCCAGGCAGAATTATCAGAGATATTTATACACTTTGCATAGCTCTTGGCTGCTTGGTCTCAAACTGAGGTAGAGGAGTCTTCTTCAAGTACTGGGGGTATCTAGCAGCACCAAAGTAATTGTATGCAAAAATTATACCCTAGTAATAAGAAACGGGACTAGAAGAGGACTGCCATCATCTAGAACTTTGGAAAGGAGGAGGGGAATGGAGCTCACTGCAGAGCATTGGCACACAGTAGATGATGGGGAATAAGAAACCTTTTTAACTATGGATGAAGAAGATTCTTCTACACACCCACATCCTGCTAAACAAACCTTTTCTTTGGCTTATGTTTAGGCTTGGCTAATATTTGAAGTGAGAAGGGTAAGAACAGGAGCTTGGGAGGATGCAAGAGCTTTAGAACATTGTCTCTTGTATTTCTTGTTGGAGCTGAAGGCCCTGAAGAACCCCTGTGCACTGGGACTCTGGAATGTGTCATGTTCCCTCAACAGGAGACCATAGCAGAGGGGAGCAGGGCATGTGCTGCCATATGCCACCTTTGGGGAAAGAACTTTGGGGAAGCAAATATTGTCATCACCTCACAAGAGAGAGGTGTTTCCTCTTTTCCACTGAATCAGTAGAGTGATCCTCAAGGAGCTAAGCCTGTAACTTCATACTAAAGGTCTGCATTATGCAACATTTAAACAAAAAAACTGTGCATGTGCTTCATGAGAAGTGCACAACCTTCTCTTGTGGAGAAAACTCTCCAGGAGTTTGTTTTCTCTTAGCTGTTCAATGCTATTTATGGCCTTGGAAGGCCAAAGAGTGTGAGTAGACATCTTTCCTCCCTAACCTATGACTACTTATAGTAAACAAACCCATACGACTGTGAGTAACTGTCTAGTAGTAGCTTTGGTGAGATCTACTGGCACTGTTTCCACCACCTCCCTCAGCAGGTTTTTTTCCAGGTAGCATAATTTTTCTGATGCACAACGTGTAAATCTCTGAAGTTTATTTTCATGATCATTTTATGCTCCCATTAGCAAGTAGAAATAATTAGTTCCTCTTCTCATCATAATTTTAATTTTTGGTTGTCCTAGGTGCAGAGGTCTCTGAGCAGCAAGATAGGAAGAAACTAGAAACAGAACTCATATAAAAAAACTGCCAGCATGTACCAGTGTAGAGGCCATATCAGGAAATCCTTAAAATCCCATTCTCTTACCTCAAGAAATTCATCCCAAACACTTTAAAGAGAATTAAAATCAAATAAGATATCTGCAATAGTATCAGAATTACTACTGGGAGGTGTAAAAGGTCCTCCATCAGACACATATAATGGCTTCCAAAAGAATGAGTGTTTTCTTGGGATGTATGAGCAAAATTAGCACGTGTGAGAGATGGGAGGTACTATTCCTCTCTCTTGGATGGTAGGGCTAAAATGGAATCCAGCATGGGCTCAGATCATCAGATTTTAAGGAAGCTGTAGATAAGTTGAGAGTAGTCTGTATCACAGCAACAAGAAAATGTTGTAAGAAAATATGACATTTGGGAAAGCCATTAGAAATGGCTGAAAATGGGTTTATTCAGACTAGAAATAAAATAAAACAGCTAGTACACATCAGTTTTCTGATGTGTGAAAAATTGTTGAAGAGCCCTAAGAGAGGCTAAACTGGCCTCGGAGAAAATAATAAAAAAAAGAAATCTCAACATTGCAACAAACAAGAGAGACCCTGTTGCTACAAAATGCTTTCCAACTGTAAGAGCAATACGCTCTCCTAGATGGACATGGACTTCAAACTCTTGGAGAATTTGAGAATGGTTTAGGCAAACAACTGTCGAGGATAGTGTTGCTACATTTACAGACACCCCATTACAGAAGGGCATATTCAGTTATCTCTTGGGCTCCCTTTCAGCTTTACATTTCTGTGGTTTGTGTTCATTCTAAGAGGTCTGATCTATTTTCATCACTCCCTAAACTACCCCTGTATTGTATAGTTAAGATTACTCAACATAATGAGACTCTGCCATAAGTCAGATGCAATACTTCATACACATCAGAGAAATAACACACTCTCTTCCTCTTACCAAGACTAACTGGCTGCCCTAACATGGCTAGAACATACTAACATGAAAAGAATTAACTCATGTAAATACTAAAAAGACAAGACTTCATATAATTTCTATTTCCTGAGCTTCCTTAGTTGTCAAGGACATTGGAAAGTGATGCACTATGGGATCTTGTTCATTGTCTGGCTCTCCTTTCCAGTTTTGGGTGTTTGGATATAATGCTGTTAAGGCAGTTTGCTGTCTAGGCCAGTGTATTCCATCTGTTTTTCTACTTGAAAGAAGCAATAATTTTTTTCTTTTCAAGCAGCTTCTCCTTAAACAATGTGCCCATTCCTTATTTAAGTTCCATCGTCTTTCAGCCACATGTATGGATTTATGTGACTTGGATGAAGCTGTTGTTCTATATATGAGTTGTCATGCATGTAACGTTGTAGAAGTTACTCTTGATTATAGTCCTCTGGATTCTAAATTCAGTGGCCTTCCATTTCTGTGTAACAAGACCCTGTTCACGTACCTCACTGCTTAATAGAAGCAATGGAAAAGAGGTAGGAAATTCTGGAAAAGGCTTCACCTTCCAGAGTAGCACAGATGTTTTGCACAGTCACAGCTAAAAAGCAGCAACTGGTATCTCAAAGGAACATCAATTTCTTCATGGGTGAGAGAACTGGCAAAACTTCTGACTGGGGAGTTTTATGAAAAGAGCTCTCTCAGGAAAAAGGGCAAGAAGCTTATTTACTTCACTTCTATTTTTATCACTGGGGGTTTTTGGGTGGTGGTTTGGTTTTTTTAGGGTTTTTTTGAAAGGTTTTGCAGCAGCTTCTGAGACAGACTCCTACAAATTTACAAAATGTTATGTTATTTCCGTTTCTGAAGCAGAAAAATAAATTATGCTCTCAGACACCTAGGATTTACTTGTAAAGGAGCATATTATAATGAACATATAAATCAGCTGGACACACAATTTGAAATTGCAGTGAAAAGAGAAAAAAAATGCTGCTTTACTAAGGTATATCAGAGATTATCTGAAATACTGCCATAAATCATGTCTTTTTCAGGTCACAGAAAGGGTCTAAATAAGATCTGCATTTCTGAGTCTTAATTTCTTATATTATATTAATAATTATAGTTAATAACTATATTAATGATAACTAACAATTAGAATCGTAATAACTAATTGATATTTCTTGTATTATAACTAATTCCATTTCTCCAGAATAGAGACAAAAAAAATCTACTTTACCCTTGCATTTAAGCTTTTCCGGTAAAGAAATCAGAAATATTCAGCTGCCACAAAGTCCCACGTGATACCAATGGAAGATGCTTACTTGTAGCCCACCTTAAGACTAGCAGCCTCTGTTCACAACAGATGCAGCAGCCAGGCATGTCCCTTTCCTAGCACGAGGGGACTGACAGCACCCCAGCCAGGCAGAAGCACATCTGTCCCGCTGACAACAGACGGGCTCCTGTGCTCGAGTCCTGCAGTGCTCTCGCCGCAGCATGAGGCTCACCACCATGATTCACGGCACTTTGCTGTCTGGCACGGAAACTTTTGCTCACCGGACGTGAAAAGAGCTAAGAAAGCGGTCCTGGGGCACCTCTTTTTCCAGGACTGCTATTCATTTTCGTCTTTTCCCTTAACTCATGCAGTTCTTCTGTTCTGCAGGGCAACCTGTGTGATTTCTCACATCAAACCTAACGTCATCCTTGCCCTCTACTGGCATCCTGTAGAAACACATCGGGCAACAGCTCCACCTCTTCAGCCAGTGAAAGTCACCGGGCAGGAGGATCAGGTACACAGAGACTCCATGCAGTCAGTGGTGGGCCCGTGCTCATGAGGTGGGGAGCAAACTTGTGTGAACACTCAGACGGCAGCTTCCTACAGCAGCAGCATCCTCGTGAGACAGGGCATGGTGACCCCTTCTGCTGAATCTGCCCTTAAATTTGCCACTGAAAAATCTGTCACTCATTAAAGTGATGTCTGATTTCCGGTTATTTATGAATAACCAGACTAGAAAATAGAAGGAACTATGCCAATTGCTGTTCATAGTGTTTCTTTCCTTAATTTCTGAATAAAATGTACTCCAGTTGTTTTGTAAGCTCAGAGAACAGGAGCAAGAGTGATCTAAGAAAACTACCTGAATCGCTACCTTGGACAAGCAAGCAGGCTGGTAATCTTAGGTGGCTCTTTTAATTCTGAAGGGTCACACAGTACTTGACCATAGTATAGGCTTGAAACATTGTACTGAAACCTACTGGAAAGCCAGCTTCAGGCTGCAAAACAGTATGTAGAAATCTGGGACAAAGTAGAACAATAATTGTTCACTTGAAGATATGTGGAAAATTAAGCTTGGCAACAAATTACTGGATAAATGGAGTCAGCACACCAACACTTCTGAAAATGTAGACCATAGTTTCAGTATTCAGGCTGAGCTATTCGTAGGAGTATAGAATGGTTAGGGTTGGAAGGGACCTTAAAGACTATTTAGTTCCAATCCACCCCTGCCATGGACAGGGACACCTAGATGAGGTTACTCAATGACCCATCCAACCTGGCCTTGAACACTGTCAGGGATGGGACATCCACAACAAATTCCTGTCTTGTAAGGTTTGGACAGATTTTCCATATCAGCCCAGTTGTAAAATCTAATAGATTCTGATTCCTAAAAAAATACACTGTGAAGAGACTCATAGAAGAACATGTTAATATAATGTAGTTTGCAGTAGTTAGATATCTAATGCTAAATAAGCTACTGTTGGTAACTATCATTATTTTTTTTTAAATTTGAAGTATTGAAAATAGATATGAAACTATATGCAAGTAATAATTTTCAGAAAATTATTGCTCTCTTCTCTCAGTTTCTGTGTCCATAATAACAACTAATCATGTACACCTCTAGCCATGGCATGAATGAATAAAGAACAACAATTCTTTTATTGGAGAAGAAATGTTCAAATGGCAACTGTAGTTCCTAACTTGTGATGCCATTTGTACCTTTAATTGAATGTGTTTAAATCAAATTCATCAAAATAACTTATTTTAATCATATCTTAAAACAGCAATTAGAAAACTTGGATTATTCTGTGAGACACTGTCAATGTGCACATTAGTGTGGATATATGTGCATACTGTGGGCCAAGATCTTGTTTTTGATCAGTCTTCAGCCTCCACATTTGGAATTCCTCTCCACCTTTTTCTTCTGCTTCTGCTTTTTTGCAACCTCAGAAGCTAAGAAACAACTAAATATCTCTCAACACTTCAAAGGTAGCAAGATTTTCAAGAGCAGATCTCTGCTTTGGTCTTTGCTGGCAGAACATGCCATTGTGATAGTACATCACAATGAGCCAGAGAGAGAGAAGCTCAAAGGTGCCATTGAATCCTGCCCCAGCACTACATGAACTTGTTTTTTTCCTCTGCTCCACCTGGGAGGTTGTCTTTGTCCTGCTGATGACTTACTGCCATACAAGCATTTAACTTGAAACTACCAATGCCTGATTTTGCAGTTACAAACCCTTCCCATAATCTAGGCACTCCAATTTATGTCTGATATAACTAGGACTTCACCAGCACGTAGTGCAAATATTTTGTATTTCACATTCTCCTTTGAAACTTCTTCGCAGTAACAGATACTGATTTTTGGCACATGTTTTGGCAGTCAGCATGTTTAACTTTGTATCACAGACATCATTCTCATGTGGTTTTGCTTTTGGACGCTCTAATGCTCTGGTAGCACACAGGAAGATCATATACTTCAGAAAGCTCTTGAGAGCTTGGCATGACTTTCAAAAGGTGTTTCTTTTCTGTCACTAGTTTTTATATGGATCATAAGGCATTTGTGGAACTGATTTATTACCAAAATCAAATCATTACAGCCCTTGTACCTGTAGAAGTGGTTTCTTCTCTAAACTAAGAAGACAAGTATCTGAGATAGTCCGTCTAGTTACCCGAAAGGCTACATCTTCATCCTGCTTATGAAGGGCTCCAGAAATGTCCCTTGCTATCACCATTAAACAAATGCAGGTGCTCAGCTGCCCACTTCACGTTGATTCTTCTTTCCAGCTTCTGTTCTCTGATCCTTTTCAACCTGAAGCTATTTCTCTCAAGATCTCACTGCACGGAGATGTTTCTTTGTTACTGTCTTCTCTGTAGCATTGAAGAAGCAGTAGAGAAGCATTGTTTTGGGCTGTGAATATTGACATTACAATCAAGCTTGGCTACAGAAAATATGTGAGGCTTTTGGTGAGCTTGCATTAATTAACAGAGCTTTCATGGGAGAGGCAGCCCATTGGCCAATGAACTACATAGCAAGGTAGTTCAATAGACATACAAAAAGTTAGTTAAAACATCACCTTATTTATCAAAGAAACATATCCTGGATTGCTTGTTTTGTTGCCAGTAATAAATACCAAATGTACCCTGCTTCCATAGGATCTAAGGTAATCTAAATTTCCTAGGTCTTAAGTAATTTAATTTAATTTTAATAGCAGCCAAGTAACTGCATTTTTCCTGTTTTTGTATTAGGTAACAATTTCTTGCAAATTGACCCTTTGGTCACTAATTTCTTCAATTACAAAGGAAGAGAACTAATTCTCCTCTGTAATTCACGAATGAGGCTTTTATTCATCAGTAGCAAGAGTTCCCAAGATGAAAGTGAAAGAGGCATCTGGTCTATTGAAGTCACTCAAAGAGCTCCCACTGCCTCCAGCGTTGTCAGAATTTCACACTAAGGATTAGATGTGCTCTAATCTTTCCTGATCTTTTATGCAAAAGACTGGTAAAACAGCATTTAAAGTTTTATCAGATTAGACACATAAACACTTAACAAATCAAAGGCCTTTTAAAGATAAAACTTATGCTTCTGTGAGACCTGAGTCATAATGTCTGAATGTTTGGAGACTGTGACCTAATTCTGCTGAGAGGGGTACCTTGTTCAGGCTAATACTCTCACTGGAGCTGATGCCTGAGGAATCATGCTGGCAGGAGAAAAACAGGAGGCAGTTTACCTCAATAGTCTGGTGTAGCAAAAACTGGGCGGGCCTGATTCCCTATTGACTCTTCTCTCCTTCAGATTCACCAACTCCCACTAAATTAGGCATTTTGTTCCCTCTCCTTGCATACTAGGCATACTAGGGGGGATCACTTACGCTCCTATAAAAATGTATTAATAACTTAATCTTTGCAATTGGTAGACATAAAACTATACTGTCTTGTAGCAGCTCAGCAAGGTCTTTTCCAAAGAGATAAAGTTTCTCCCTCTTATCTTTGCTACCAAGGGAGTACATTCCTGCCTTGTTTCCTTTGGGAACAAAATACAGCACAAAGAGAAACAAATAACTAAATTATGTTGTGAAGAGAAACAAGTAAATTTTTTCACTTGTTGAAAATTTGTTTTTGCTTAGTTTGACTGATAAAACTCTGAGCTTGAGAAAGGATGTGTTTCAACTCCCACTGACACATACGCAAGAGGTGCACTTACTGCCCTGTAATTGTACAGCAAACACATCCCAGGGTTCATATCTGACCTGCATACTTTCTGAATCTTTTTTTTTCATATTGCATCTAAAAGAAAGGGCTGAAAATAAAGATGTCGGAGCAGAGAGTATCTTCAATGCAATCACAAGTATTGTTTTCACAAATATATCCAGTTTTCTAGTGAGGGATTTTGGCCCTAGAAAGAAGGCTGTTATAAATTCTCCTTCCTCTGGGATTTGGAAATATGATTTTCAGCACAGATGTATTCCTGACAAATTCTTACCTATTTTTAGTAAGCTAACATCCTTTAGCTTAAGTATTCTCTTCCTTTCTTAGTGTTATGGCCCCGTGTATTTACTTACAGTAATAGTATCCCCACTCTACTAATTCGTCCTTATTTTGGTAGACTAAACAAGCTGATGTCCTTTATCTTCTGCTTAACTAGCATATTTGCCTTGATTTGTTCCACTCCAGTGTGAACAGGAGAAGTCAGTTATTTTGACAGACTAAAGTTCATCAAATAAGGACTCATTTTTCACTCCAGGAGATTCGACAAGGAACACTGTATTGTAGCAATAAACTATTGGTAGTATTGCTATCAATACTATTGCTATTTTGCCAATAGCAATAAACTATACTGTATCTCCTTGTCATACTCTAATCAACTGATGCGTTTAGTTACTTCTTCTCCCCTTTCAAGGTACTCTGAAAATGCATCAAAGCTGGAGAATCATTTTCAGTTCTGACTCATTTTGAGTTTACTGACTCTCATTTTTTCCATTTAGAATCATAATCCTGGAACCAGAATCACTTGGTTCTTCATGGTTCACACTACGTTTTCATCTTTTTAACACACTTCTGTGTCTGAGATCTAACATCTCATTTTAGGTCAGATTTAGCTCAGAATGTAGCTGAAATTTCCTGAGTTTCTCTAGGGGAACAAAACCAAACCCTATACATTCCAGAAAACAGCCCCACAAGACACAAAATGGAGATTAAAAGCAAGAGTTGATTTCATCTGACAAAAAATTTGTTTCGTGTCTCAATTAGAAAGGCAGAAGCTACACAGTAACTATAGCACAGTAACCATGACTGCAAAACTCTCTACGCAGGCAAAGTAATAGCAAAGAAATGCATTTTCTTCTTATATTGCATGAGGGGTTGACTGGAGCTATGTTACCAAAGAACTGCAGTGTTGTGCCTTGTCTAGGGAGTGCTGACAACACCCCATGTCTGGAGAAAAGCCCTAAACCAGAGTAACAGGGGACACAGGCTGAGCACTGTAGGCCCAGAAAGGCTCTGTACATCTGAAATGTCTTTCCTAAGAGGCACTGAAGACACCCTATAAACAGGGATGCTCACATCAGAGGGGTGAAGAGGAACTACTTTACCTGTGGCACTTTGTGCCACTGATGTACAGACACTCTGCTGAGGTCTGTTGCTCTGGTGATCCATCTCTCCTCCCAGATCCTGAGCTCATCTTTCCCAATGGGGAAGGTGGTAATTCCCAAAATACCTGGAGAGGAATCAGCCAGGCTTCTCATGTCAGACCTGTGCATGCTGCATGACTTTTGTGACCCTGAAATATAGCATTCACCTTTGGTGTAAAATCTGTTCAGATCGCCCTTCATTTAATAAATAGTTTCCAACCACTGTGATTGTAAAGGAAACCTAAACACAAGCTGATGCATTGATATTTGATACATGAAAAATGGCTCTCTAAGCTACTCTGCTCACCTGAGCAGGTATAGTGTTAGTGGCTTGTGGTGAAAATGAAATATTGGTGGATTTTAGGAAGAAGAATCAACTGACTTGTTTATCTTTCTCATCCCACACTATATCTCCTTCCTTTACAAATGCTTAAGTAAGCAGCTGTCCTCATTCCAGCTCTATCTCCTTTTGATAATTCTGCAATACTATCACATGTTTTAAACCTAGTTTTGCAGCACACCAAAATTTTGAAAGTGTGGAGAATTTATAAATCAAATTGCACTTCTGCATAGAAATACTGTTTCACCAGCTTTCTCCAATGTATGCTTAGTTCAGTAAACAAACACACATTTAAATAGACCAGCAACTGAGTTTTTTCTCTCAATTTCATATGCCTCCAAATCTAAACACCTTGCTGCTAAAGTGGGTCTAATTTGCTTAAAAAATAGCTGATTGAAGTAAATATTAAGTGTGACTGCACTGCTAGGATCTTTGTGCTCTTTGTGATCTTTTGAAGTGGAACATAATTTTCCTGTCATAAAGTGCTGCATGTGACAAGGACAACAACTCTCTGAGGCCTCAATGTGAGATACAAAACCTAAATTTCACTGGCAAACAAGTGAAAAGTACTTTTTTTTTAACCTCACCCAGTGTTTGTAATGTAAGGAAATCTGTAGGGCTATTCAGCAAAAAAAAAAATTAAAAACAAAAGGAAAACAACATTTCTCATCAAAATGTTCACCTTGTAAACCTCTGCAAACACAAAAAAAAATATTTAAAGATGTGTCCAGCTATGATAGTTGGACAGCTTCTTTGCCCCTAAAGATCAAAACAAGTGGAAATACTTGGAAGTTCTTTAGGGAGAAAGGAACACTAACATCAGGGAATGAGCCACTTGAAAAGAATCTGTTGTGCTTCCGCCAGCTCCCAAAACCTTCAAGTGACACTTAGAGGCTTCTTGTGCTTCTGGAAGAGCAGATTCATAGAAGTAAGGAGCACAATGATGATGTCAGGTTTCAGGTAAAGACAGAAGGAAATGGAAGGGGGAGAGCCAAAGACAAAATGAGGCAAAACACCCATCAGTTTGCATCTCCACTTCAGGTGAGAATAGCCCTCACTGGCTCCTGATGTACATCCAATCCAGGCATTACCTGAAGGTTAATTTTAAACTGATGAGACCTCTACATCCTGCTGTACCACGACTTAAGCTTCCACATAGTTGTCAGTGTAACTGACTGAGACAGTAAATTATAACTCCCTAATTTAGCCTGAACTTGCTGGTTCTTGCCATCTGCAGGAACATGTCCTCAGCACTAAATGATTTAGAACAGTGTTCTGAATAATCAAAGGAATAGTGTGTGCACGCAGTGCTATATTATACTGATGAATATGATAAATTAATTGACCTGTAATTTCCTGCAGCATTAGCTAGAGCAAGGATTTCCTTTTGTAGGTTGTATTTGGATATCTGGCTGTAGCAGGTCAGAGTGACTTGATACATGGCTAAGGCAAGCAAAGATCTTTTTAGAGTCAAACAGGCTAGGAATAAGCTTTCCTCCCATCACCCTCAGCTGTTGTTCTGTCTCCATCTCCTGCAAATATGAGAAATCCAGGTAACTGATTTCTGTCAGTCACACTACAATCATACAAGGATTGCCACAGATTAATTATTTGCAGCACGCAAAAGGTATTCAGATATGCCTTTGAAAGGATCACTCCAGGTCAATGGTAGTAAATCAGTGACACTGGTATCCAGTTTGGCATGGGCAAAATTTGGATCAGCCATAAGATCCAACAATTTTTTAAAAGCAATTTGATGCTGCATATCAGAAGAATTTACTGCCATTGCTGTAAGTAATGATTTTTTGACATAGATGTACAGAAGTGTATCTGTGTATAAGAGGATTCATACTTTTATACATTTGGGAAATGAGCAAAAAATTCACATAAGAAAAAATAATATGCTAAAGGCAACTGTCATCTACCAGCTACTGTCTCCATGTGGCTAAAATAAATTAATAATCTTTATGACTGCAGGCAGATTTAAAAAAACAAACAAACCGACCAACCCAAACCAAACCAAAACAACCAAGGCCCTCAGTTTTCCTAATTAATAAGATAGCCTATGTAAAATTCCTGAGGTCCTTACTGGGCCCAGACTCAGGCTCCCAGGCACGCTCCTGTGCCAGTTCTGTGCCCCACTAGCTGTGCTATCAGGTACCTGCCCTGGACAGTCTCTAGGAAGCAGACAGCAAGATAAAGCATTACCTCAGCAAACTTCAGTGCAACTATATTTAACGAATACTTTACTGTAGTGATTCTCCCCTCACATTTTCCTATTTGTCTCACAAGCAGGGGCTGGGGAAAACATTCCCCACCCTCAGACACAGCCATTTTTTGAGCATGAGTTGTACATATTTCGAAACTTTGTATTATGAGTAACTCTCCAGACATCTGTCATGTTCCAATGCAAATGACCAATTGCAGTATATTTCTGATGCGCCACCCTATGTTCCCTGCTCTTCCCTTTAGTTGTTCTTCTCTTCCCTCCTCCCCATGACCAGACTGCTGGGAGGGTTATGGTAGCTAATGGGAAAGAAATAGGGAGATCCCCAGGAGTGGGTTTTGCCACAACCCTGGCTCTGAACCCTTACCTTCCTCCCCTTCCTTTCTCCCTCCTGCTTTTATCTTGGACCATAATGAAGTGTCATTTGGCTGCAAAGTCTTCTCTTTTGCCTCCTCTAGAGGCAAGGATTAACCCATCTTTCTCACACTCCAATGCTGCCCCCCACCACATGACAGGCAGCTTCATCACATTCCACCTCTGACCATTTCCTTCTCCTACCATGTACTGTCACCATCCGGGTGGATGTTGCTGTATACTGGTGCTGCTGCATCTTTCTAACCATAAAAAGTCAAAACCAGTGGTTCTACAGAAGAATGTCTTTGTTGGAAACTGAGGAAGTGCACAGGCAGCACATCTGAACAAAAAAAAAAAAAAAAAAATCAAGAGATGTTTCTATTTCTTTGCTATAGCCAGGATCTGCCAGATGTTTTTGCAAAATTCTCATCACTGCCTATACTAATGCTCCTTCCCTGTGCTCAGAAAAAAACAGACACTAAGCTGCTGTCATGATCTCAGCAGTACAATGAAAAAGCTTACCAGCATGTATGCAATAAACCTTCTGTTCTCTGGCACCTTAATATAAAATAGCCTGCTTCAGCTTAGCAATTATTATCAAGAAATTTTGAACTGAGATCACCATTGCCTTAGCAAGAAATGCACTATCTCCACCCAAATGGAAAGAAAGGACGATTGTTCCTTGGGGAGAGTGACTCACGTTTTGGTGGCAATACAATGTGTCTTTTGATCATTATGTTAAACAAACAAAATCTACAAAGGAGGATGCCAATAGCTCTACAGAAGAGGATTTTTAACAGTGTTGCCAAACAGTTGCACAACACTTTCAGATGCCCAAATGCTGTGTAGGAACAAGGACAAAAAAGAATACTCATAACCATTAGCAAATATTTGCAACATGCCTATATTATTAGTCCTGTTTTACTGAGTGTTAGATATTGGTATGCAAAAGCAAGGAATCATTCCTGCTGTGGACAGCAATGCCATGACACAACCACAAATAAGCATCATGTAAACACCCAGTCCATTGATATACAACTCAGACACCTTAAATGTTAGAAACATCATTCTGTAATATATCTTCATTAACTTCTATTGTGTTGAACAGATAGAACTGAAGGGAAGTTCAATGAGTTCACACCTTCCTGGACAGAAATAGTATCTGAGTATATTAGCACAAATAGTTGTCTATCTTGTTGGGAAGAAACGCATTTTAAACTTGAAGTAATACAAGTAACTATAATGTTATAAAGAAGCTGAAATCTTCTGTTAAAGGGGAAAGAGTTTTTCTGGTCTATGAGCAGAAGGTCCCAAAATTTCAGTGTCTCAAATTTGCATGAAATTAAGACAGTGTAAAAGTACATCCCTGGTGGCATAGGCATTCAGAATCTCTTGACAATTCACAACTGATATCACAAATTACAATGATCGAGAAGGATGATGAGAGCTGAGTGGAAGCTGGAGGACATTTGAAGTAATATATTTAGTCCAGACAAAAGACATCAGGTTGTTTGAAAACAGATTTCAAACATACAAAAGCTGTTGCAAAGGTGATAGTCACCAATTGCTCTGCATGTCCAGTACAAGCAAGACATAAAAGTGAAGAAATTGCACTCATCTGCAGGACTGACAAGAGCATTCTAAATTCAGGAATAATCTATATAGCCCATTTTGGAGAATCTGATATTGGAAGTTTTTAAAACTCTTGAGATATGTGCCAGGGAACACTTATGTCCAGCTATTCCTGTTCAGATCAAACAAGCTGCAGGTGATATCTTATAGATTTAAACTTCCGTGACTCCAAGGTATTCTCCTGAAGGTTCAGATTTGCCATTTTTTGACATTAAAAAAAAAAACAAACCAACAAACTTGAATAATTAAAAAAGGCTATTTCATGCTGTTCATACTTGAGAGAAGCATAGAAAATATTGCTGTGAGTTTTTCCCATAATCAGAAAGTTACTTTAGGTTGCTTGTGGTTGCTGTTCCCCAGGCTGAAGGCTGCAGAGGCCTCCAAGACATGCTGTGGGGTGGCCATTCAACATCAGCAGCTGCCCCAGCTGCTCTTCTCCCTGGACTCCTGTAACTCCTGCCACTTGGTATAAAACTAATATTTAGTCTAGCCATCACAGCTGGAAGAAGCAGCATATATGGAATGTGCTTCAAGGAAATGACCTAAACCCAAGTAGGTTTTAAAACCCACAAAGAACTTTGTTGCAATAAATTCTTTTTCAGTCCCCCAAACTGCACAGTGTCCGAGTGACTTTAAAACCTGAATGATTGGGAGGGTATGATAAGAGAGTTAAATTTACTGAAGATGAGGTAGCTGTTGAGCACTATGAGAAGGCTGAAGAAATCAGACAGGTGGTAGCAGTGGCCATTCTGTCTATAATCACCTTGTTTGTTAAATTAGTTAATTGTTAATTGTTAAAAAAAACAGGCATCTCTTCTCAAAACTCTGTGGAGCTGCGGTCTGTTTCCCCCCATCAACAAGACTGTACAACTTCACAGTCATCTCATGCACACACAAATCATTTTTTCAAAAACAAGTGCTAGTGGAGACTCAGTGATTCAGCTCTGGATCTTCAGTGACAACTTTGAAGGTGCAGGGCTACATGGTGCATTGATCCAATTGAAGAAGATCACCACTGGGGAAATCTTGGAATGGAAAACGTCAGATTACATGATTAAATCTTTAAATAAAAATCAGAGATTCAGGAATGTTTTACATTTGCTATTCTCAACCTCTGGATCATACAAATTACTGTCTTCTATAGATGGTAAATCCCATGTTAGTGCCGAGCTGTGTGTGCTCTGCCCCTCATCCTTCCAGCCTATCCTTGTGAACACTGCAAACACTTGCCATAAAGTTGGTAAGAATGGAGAGAGGAGCAACAGCAGCTGATGAGCACCAGATACAGGAGAGGGGCTAAGTATTAGAGACCTGAATCAGGAGTAGTGTTTACTCAAGGTATTGTTTGGATAAGGGAGTCTGAATCAAATCCTATGAGAGGAAGGGTGCATCATATCCTGCAGTCACATTGCTCTTGCTTTTGGAAATGCTACAGCCGGTGTCTGTATAAAGAGAGAGAAATATTTAGGTCACTTCAGTCCTGATAGCTCACAGAGCTGATAGCACAGCTCCAATGAATGAGACCAGGGCCAAACATTTAATACAACAGTTTTCATCAGTGAGTGATGCTGAATGCAAAAAGATCTGAGGATTTGGCTTTCAGGTCTACATACAGCAGCAGAGTCTGAACTGTTCAGAGTCTGAACTCTTCCTGCATGCATCAATGAGACAAACCTCAAAGAAATTAGAAAATAAGCTAAGAGTTGTTCTCCATTGAGTCATAGTATTGAAACAATAAGGATGTAAGTGAAAACCCAAGCATGCAATAATGTGATTATATAATGAATGTAGCAGTTCAATAATAGTCATTAATTACATTTCTATAGCTATGATTAGCCACCATAATGTGGTAGTCTTTAAGCTGTTTTACTTCAGATTCAGGCAGCTTTATGCTCCACAAAAGGCACAGCCCAAGAAATCGACAACAAAATTTTTTTGTGATATCTATTCCCTTCAGTCCCTGTGGACCCACTCACCCACTTATTCTTGTGTATGATGTTAACTTTGGGAGGGTTATTTTAATTTCCATAGAGCTCGTCAGTGTTAAATGTTGGTAACACAAATACTGCCCATGTTCCAGTTCTCCCTCTGTACCCAGAGTTAGACAGCAAATGATGGGGAACAAGAGCTGTGGCTGGCAACTGATTCAGCTCTGGGCTGAGCAAATTCTCTGTGTTCATTACAACTTCTGCCACACCAGACTAACAGTGTCTCTTCCAACCAACCTAGCAACTCTTCCTACCAACCAAGTAATCATGACTTTCTGCATACCACTGAGAAGGGATAAACATGATGCCTTTTCAAGAAGAGGGGATATGTGTCATTCACTGGCATATAACCGGAGAATATTTATGTGAAGTCTGTGGTTAGCTTTCTCTTCAAAGCACACATACTTAATATTTAATCAAAATGTATTAAGTCTTTCTTTGTTGCACATAATTACAACATTACTGAGGAAAGAGGAAAAAAACCCAAACCATCAAGACTGACTGAGAGGTTTTATGACTAAAGCTACCTCTTTGTGTTGTCTTTGGCCTCAGGTCTTGTCTGGACCAGATATAAAGAATATTTCTTTCATTTGGTGTTTACCTGCATTTCAGTGCAATTTGCAAGACTTGAAAAAGAGAGTCCAGTGAGTTTTCCTGCCCTGTTCTCATCATAGACAGCATTTGCAGCTGTTCTTATTTGCAGAGTTTTATCTGATTTCATTACCTCCCAGAGCAATTTCTCTCTCAGTGATGGAAATTACTTCTTCATATACCTGCTTTTGGAGAGATCAGTGTCCCTCAGGATGAGCTGACTTAGCATCTGGCAGCACGTCCACTCCCAGAATTAAATTGTCTGGATGTTATTTCCGGATATGTGTACATTCCCACATTTCTGCAAGGACTTTCTCCTCTGTTGAAATACTGACAGCATCATTTCAGGAGTAAAAAAAAAAAAAAAAGCAACCAACAAACCCCCCACCCTGTTCCTCTTTGCACTGCAGAAGAACAAGATGTGAAATACAGCACATTTTGGAAGCTGGACACTACCATTGTGTGTCCCACATACAACAAGCTTCACATGGCTAGTGTCCTCAGATTCTTCTACTCATGGAGCAGCTCTAGTTGTAATGATACTCAGATTAAAACTTTTACTATAAAGACTTTGAACAGAGGAAGTTAGCATTAGTTTATACTTCCTAAATAGTCTGATAGTATAAACCCGTCAGCATTGGCTACTATGTCATTCAAGTTCTCAATAAATCTTCATGAGGAACAAGAGGAATGAGAACGTCATGGTTTTTATAGCTGTCTCTTAAATGAGTCACAGGGTGACAAGAAATAACATTTGGTGGCAGTCTTGTGGTTAGGACATTGTGTGTCTCAGATTGCCCAAGCAGTTTTCAACCTCTACTAAGTAAGTTATCACTGAACTTGTATATTCTTTTAAAGGTTGCTTTTCTGGCCATTTATGAGCACTGGGTCAAGAAGTGGAACAATCTCTAAAGGTATTACAGCATCACTATACAGCATTGTTTGATAAAGAAGTCATGTCACATTTACACCGCAAACCTCAAATGTTTTTTCTGAGCAATTATGTGCTTTGGGTTTGACCTTTATCCTTTCCCAACTTGGCGCTTTGCCTCTTCTCCAAAAGGAATCTTTTTGTGTGTAGGTGGTTTGTGAGGAATCTTTTTTTCCAATGCAGCCGCAGCATTAGGAATATTGGTAATATGTCAGGTGATCTTACAGCTTTAGAAATGGCACCAACCAACCACAGAACAGTAAACAATGATTAAAAAAAAAGCCAAAACAATGTTTTTTGGAAATATGTGGGTGTGGTGGGAGGTATGGAGGATGGTACGGAGGTAGAGAGAAAGCAACTTATTCAATTCCTGTGGACCATTTCCCTTGTATACCATGGCAGAGGTAATTGTTACTAAAGGGCTGTAGAGCTGAATTTTCAAAACAAATCCAGACAAAAAAAGAGCAGTTGAGCACTGAAACAGGCTCCCCAGGGAAGTGATCACAGCCCCAAGCCTGACTGAGTTCAAGAAGCATTTGGACAATGCTCAGGCACATGGTGTGATTCTTCTGGCTGACCTGTGCAGTGCCATGACTTCAATGATCCTTGTGGGTTCCTTCCAAATCAGGGTATTCTATAAGTAAGCTGAGAAGATATTACTAATTATTTAATAGAATTTAATGTATGATAGGAAGGAGTCCATCCTTACATAACCTTAAAGACATGGTGATAAAGTGGGGAAAAGTGTGTGCATTCCTTTCTGTACTATCAAGTCTACAAAACTTACAACAGCATGTTTCAGTGCTCCATACACTTGTCTTGAGGACACTCTACAATAGCAGATAGCACTTGGTGCCTCTGATGTTGCAGAGGCCTTCTGTGTCCAAGATGAATCCATCTGGTGTCTCCGACCAAACCTGAATTTTCATAGAAGTTGTCGTGAAGAGGCTTAATGAATAAATTTGCACTCAAATATATATTGAACCATAAGTTCTACTTTCATGGTGTGGACAGAGGAAGAGCACTACTTCAAAACCCAATAGCTTTCAGTTTTTCCCTGGATGAGTGGGTGTGGGTTTTGAGGTAAGGTTTTAGGATAAGTCGCAATCTGTTTGTAAGCCTTGTGGGCTGGGTAGAGGAAGTGGCTACTCTGAAAGCCATAAACATCACCTGTGGAGAGAGCTTAAACACACACACTACACACAAGTTAGTATTTGAGGGGCAGGGACCAGAGGTGTTGTCAAAAGAAAAGATAATGAAATGGAAAACTGACCCAAAAAAGTGTATTGGCTGGTTATCAGCATTCCAAATATTTTTGTTGTCCTTGTATTCCCTCATATGAATTCAGAGCAACATTCTCTGGCCCAAACTTTTCTGGTAGCTCCAGGAATTGTATGTGTTCTTTAATTTTCACCAAACCCATGCACAGCTATCCCTGCATTTCCTTCAAAGGAGGCCCTACCCAGCATTTTAACTTTCCTTAACATAGCCCTGTGACTGCAGCACAGGGCAAAGCCACCCGTGTAATCTCAGAATTATCTGTTTTGAAAGGAGGGAACCTGAAGGTGAGAGGATGAAGGCTTTGTCAAGAGAAGCCTTTTCTCTTCTTCGTTGCTATGATTTTGACCTTTTAGAAGGGAATACGAATACACAAAGAAACCTGCAATAAAAGGCTGTGAGGAGCTTTTCCCTCTCAGGTTTCTTTTTACCTGACAAAGCTATATCGTCTCAAGTGCATATGGCTTATGAAATTTCTTCCACAACTAACACACAAAAGAGAAGACTGCTGGCTGGCAGTCACATTTAATTCCAGTATATAAAATTAAATAAACTGCTAGTAACATCTGAATGATTCTAAATACATGCCCCAATCATATCTGTCTCAAGTTTTGGCAGAGGGAGAGAAGGCCTACAAGGTTTTTTTGATTGTAGGATGCAGTAAAAAATGAAAAAAAAAAATGAATGCAGATTAAAAAAAAATCCCTTCACCTATGTACAGATGAGTTGCATTTGTTTTTTAGTATTTGCTGTTAATTCAAAGGAAGACATGGTACTTGTCTCTTGAATTGCTAAAAATACCTAGCATTATAAGGCAGTGACTGCAGAAAGATGTGCTGCTTTGGTTTCTGCTGCAAATTGAATAATACAGGTGAGGGTTTTTTTCACTTGATTATATATTTTATTAATGGTGTTACACACTACAACTGTGTGTAAGGCTGTCAAGTTTGAGAAAATGAGGAGACTTGAGAGAAAACCATATGATAGAGGGAACAAATAGCAAAACAAATCTTAAAGATATTGTTGGTCATAGTTCATTAAGACAATATAAACATATGAAGGATTTCAGGTCTAGAGAAGATGTAGGTTAGCTCACATACATCCTGTGACTGCTAGAGCCAGAACAGGACCATATATATGGTCTGGAAGACTGGAAGCAGAATGAACATCTTTTGGGGCACACAAAAGCATAGAGTAGCTTTACCACAGTTTGACAAATTCTGACTCTGGAGAAAAAATGGGCAGCTAGGCTTNTTTATTGCCAGGATTCATTCACTTGTGTATTTCTCAACAATATTCACCCAAGAGTATCACAGAGGCTCATCTCAGTGTTCCTGAGGATAAGAATTTAATTTTCCCTGGGAATTAAAACGTGTCTGTGCCAACACAAATACTCTGAATGGGTGAAGATTTAAGTACCACCGTCCTCCTCTACTGAGCAACACACACCTTTCCCGGACTGCCTCTTAGAGATGTGCTGG
>WEIV01005663.1:1190220-1205773 GCA_013390005.1 Calyptomena viridis | reverse complement strand
ACAACTTATTAGATCCTGTGAGATCCCAGTGAGACACATCAAATGGGGATCTACTACACCATGCAGCGATTCCTCCACCTGAGTGATCCACTCTGTGGGAAAAGTCAGGATCGAAATCCTTTGCAGAAAGTAAATACCAATTTTCACATTTAAATTTTACATTGGATGCAATATCAGTGTTTGAGTACGTGGTTTTTCCACTTTATTTTTTTTTTTAGTTAATTTTTGAGTAAGTCCTTCAAAATGAGATTTAAATATTCTGCACTGGATTTCCCACAACTAATTTCATGTTATTTTCCAGTCAGCACAACTAGTTCAAGACCCCTCTCTTCTTCCATCATTTGAAACTCTGGAACATGAAACACTGTCTTGTGTTATAGTTTGAATATGAGATGACTTAAGTAGCACTGAATATCTTGGCAACATATCTGCTCTACAAAGGGAGCACACGTTTGGATGCTGCCTGAAATGCTAATATTTGACAGAAAATTATATAGAAAGCTGTTCATGAACTAGCTATTTCTTCTTTTGTGTAATATTTTACAAAATTTCATTCTAAACTCTAGTTCAGCAACTCAACCAGTGATTTTATTTGAAGACAAGCACTAAAGAGTTGGCTTTTAAAACATTTAACTCTGCTTTTGCATTTTAAAAGTATGCTAATATTGCGAAGGATTAAATTGCTGGAATATATTTATGAAATCAGATTTTTTTTTTCTTACAGTTTGCAGAGTAAAGTTGGGTATAAATAGAATGCAGTCAATTAATTCTTTTGAGCTAATTTATAGAATTGAGTAAATTCTGTGTCCCATGGAAGTTAATAGGAGTGCTTTTTCTTTGATTTAAATGCTGTCCAGATATAATCTCCTGAATGTGCCATATTTTTACTATATGTTTTAGTGCAAAAACTTGTCTTATGGAGCCATACAATTACTTCCAAAATTTTGTTTGCAATGATAGGCACTTTTTGACTACAGTATTATGAAATGGTGTGTATGTGCATGTCTTTAAAACCAGTTTGATATTTGAGTGCATTATTATTGTTATGGCAGCCTATTATTACTCAGGAAAATAGGTAGTTAATTTGGTGTAAAATATAGGAAGTAAAATCCCCCCAGGATTCCTTTACTCAGGCTTCTTACCCAGTGAGTAATAGCGTAGCAACCTGAGAGAAAGGTAAGTATTTTGCATTTAAATAGCCTCTAGGAAGCACATAAATAATAAGGATACTTTTGTTATGCACAAGCATAGTTGGAATTTGTCTGTGTTAAAAGGGATCTTTGTGACCCGCTCTGATTTTCATTTTTTGTCATTGTAGAAAGTTCATGCAGATCATACATTGTTAATATCTTTGCTAATAAAATAGATAATCACAGAATCATTTGGGTTGGAAAAGTCCTCCAAGATCATCCAGTCCAAGCTGTGCCCAATGTCCCCACCTTGTCCCATGTGCCACCTTGTCCCAGAGTGTCATGTCCAGTCCTTCCTTGGACACTGCAGGGATGGGGATCCAAACCTCTCTGGGAGCCCCTGCCAAGGCCTGACCCCCCTTTCCAGGGAGAAATTCCTCCCAATATCCCACCTGCCCCTCCCCCGGCCCAGCCTGAGGCCGTTCCCTCTCCTCCTGGCCCTTGTTCCCTGGGAGCAGAGCCCGACCCCCCCCGGCTCCCCCCTCCTGGCAGGGATTGCAGAGAATTCCAGGTGCCCCCTGAGCCTCCTTTTCTCCAGGCTGAGCCCCCCCAGCTCCCTCAGCTGCCCCTCACAGGATTCACTCTCCAGCCCCTTCCCCATCTTCATAAATGATACATTGCTGAAATCACACTTTGTTAATCAATGACGTCAGTTGGGCATTTCCAGCCTGAAAAAATAAATAAATGTGTAAATAGCAATGACACTTCCAAACTGTACAACTTGGAGGATGGAGGTAAAAGCCTGGGAATGGCTCACTGCAGGAAAGATGAAGGAATTGTGCAAGTTACATCACGAGGCTCAATCTTGGTGTGATCACTCGGGGCAAGACTTGGCTTCCTTGGAGAAGTGTTTTAAGATTGACAAATGAAAACCTACTGCATAATAGACTATCAAATGTAATTATTATTGAGTTACCAGTTACCATTATTGAGTTATTAACTTGGCAAAAATGTGTCTGGAACAAAAAGGGCAGGGAAATAGAAATGCTTTCCAAAAAGTAAGAAAATAAATAACAATTCAAGCAAAAAAAAAAAAGTAACAATCTTTTATATTTATCTAAGAACTCCTGAACCACATTTAGATAGGTATATTCTTTCTTGGGGCAAATGACTTAATTTAAATTAATGTTATATGATCTATAAAAATATTGTTTCAGGCCTCTTGGCTTTTCCAAATGAAAATTGAACTTTGTACGCCCTTCCTTCATAATATAACAATACTATTTTTAGTGTCATGAATGTCTAGTAAAGAATGTTTTATTCACCTGTTAAAAAGTTTTTTATTCAGATCTTGAAGAAAACACTGCAGAATATTGTATATGGCATCAGTGTACTCTGCTAAAATCTAAACATTACTAAGAGTTATTTAGTGATTTTGAAGACAGGAAATCTTGAAAATGGAAAGAGCAGAAGCCACCTGAAAAAAAATCTGCTGTAAATCCTTAGGGCTGCAAAATATATCTTTAAAATAATTAAAACTTTGCAATTGTGATATTCTTTCATTTTTGATGACAATAATGAGTGAAAGAAACTTGATATCTTTAAATGTATACCTGTTTCTTTAGAGAATGATGTAGAGATGTCTTGAAAGACAGAAGTGGTTTCATAAATGGTGCTATAAATTAGTCTGTAAGTTGTTTTTTTTTATTCCAGTCTTGTTTGTGGCTCCAGTTTCTGCTGGATCACAACTTCATAGCAGTAAGTGAGGAGTGGTTCACATATATTGAGTGGGTTTGTTCAATTTGTTGTGATTGTGGCTGCAGTTGATTCCTTGAGCCAAGTGCCTCCATAAAGAACCAGCATTAACTGTAGGGATAGAAGTGAGTGGTGAACATTCCTGTCTGCCTGTATGAGTGAAGACATCAAGAGGGGTGGGAAAGAAAGGCCTAAATCAGCAATCAAAGAAGAAATGGCAAAAGAAACTGGAGAGGTCACCTCGTGCATCCCTGTCTCCAGGTAAGACCAACAATATCTGTGTCACTCTCGACAGACAATTCTTTTTAAATGCCTGCAGTTATAGACATTTCCTTCTTACTCATAATATTATTTCAGTTGAGAACTGTCCCGACAATCCAGAAGTTTTCCCCAAGTCCTCACCTTATCTTTTTTTTTTTTTAGTTTTCTCTTATATCAAGAAGTTACTCCATTAACATCAGAGATACCATTCATCATTTCTAATTTTTGCTTCCATGTCTTTCTTGGTGAAGTATTTCCTATCCTTGACAGCCTCTCATTTACTTTCCACTCAGAGTTAGCACAGAAACTCCAAAAAATAAGATTTTGTTGTTCTTGTTGACATAAAGAAACTTCAGGTTTATCTCTCATCTTATTTAGATTCTAAATAAAGCCCCAAGAGATCTTGTGAAAGCACATTCTCACCTTTAGCTGGAGAGATTAACTTTGGTTGGGTGCTGGTTGTGGTTAATATTGAGCAATTGAAAATCTGAGAGCAAAAATGTCTTTGGAGTCTCTGCCCAGAGAAGCTGTGGCTTCTCCATCCCTAGAAGTGTTCAAGGCCAGGTAGGACAGGGCCAAGATAAGCTTTAAGGTCCCTTCAATCCAAACTATTTTGTGATTCTATGATTGGATAAAACAGTTTCCTTGGGAGCCAGGAATTGGGTTAGAGTCCACAGATGGGTAAGTAATAATTTATATGTATCTATAAAACTTATAAGTTTAGGTAAAGATGCTCGTCAGTGAGTTTCTGATACTGAACTGCAAAAAGTTGAATCCAAAAATTACAGAGTGGACCATTGCACTCAACTCAGTTGCTACAAACTTAGGTTCAGCTTCAACAAGAGTAAAGGACAAGTTACACTGATATTAGTCTACGTTCATTAATCCAAGCTGAAAGCAAGTGTTTAGTGGCACAACTGGTTTTCTAACATCTAAACAGGTAACTTTTGGTACCTTTAGGCTCTTTATTTAGGGACAGTGTACCACTGTAGAAATGGATTACCCAGGCCATGTTGGAAAGATTCCTTTTCTGCTCAAAATCAGTGAAATTAGAAAAAAAAATTCCATAAGGTCCCTTCAATCCAAAAGGCTAAGTGTGGGACTAAGTAAGGGACTAAGTGTGTTATTTTCTGTTTGCCATCTTCTGTCTGTAAATCTGAAATATGGTAACTAGTTGCAGCTTGGATTTTAGCAAAATACTTGGAATTTCTCCAGGCTTGGTTTGAGTTGCTATTATTGCATGAACAAACATCACCATGCAGCAGCCACACTTCCATGTTTCCTCTTAGAATCACTGAACCCTTTAGGATGGAAAAGACCTTTAAGATCAGCAAATCCAAGCATCAACCACCATGTTCACCATTAAACCACGTCCTCAGGTGCCAACTCCACACATTTTTTTTAACATTTCCAGGCATGATGACTCCACAAATGCCCTGGACAGCCTGTTCCAGTGCTTGACAACCCTTAATTTACCTGTGCTTCACTTGTTCTGTTTTCTATACTGATCTTATCTGTGCATTTTAATACTGCTTAGCTTGCAAAATATTACTCAATAAAATGCGTTATATGTAAAAAAATGGGAAATATCTTGTATTTCACCACCACAAATACTGGTGACTACTTTATCACCTGTGTGTCCTCCCAGTGTGTGTCTCAGCCTGTAACCCTTTCATGATAATAAAATCCAACATAAGAGTCAAAGCTGAACTTTGTTGTGGTAGTAGAGGATCAGTAGCCCATGTGTAAGATAATGAGTCTTGAAAATATCAAAAGGCAGATGGAGACAATCCTGTCATCTTGATCTATATTTTTCAGCTGTTCTTAATTGAAGCTCATCCCAACCTATATATTTATTCCTTTCCATGTACTTGGATGGAGCACAGGGAGAGCGTGGGTGGTTAATTTTCCTGAGGTGATGGTGGGACATTTGTAGTAGAAAGAAAAGGTCTTTTCAGGCCAACACAGCCCCCCAAATTCCTAATTCCTTAGACTTCTAAAGGCCTTTGCTAATTTAGGATACCAGGAGCCCGAGCAAGTGTTTTTCCAGTTGAGAGTTTTGCAGGAGAGATTTTCAACTTCTTGTTCAGCAAATGTCGCTTTTCCCATTCCTGCAAACTTCCCAACCATCCTCCTTATATATAGTGTTCTGTCCCCTATGTGTTAAGGATGATTTAGGAACACCAGGCAAATTCTAAATGGAAGGAATAGTGTGTGAAAAAGCCTGGAAGAGAGACCTGGGAAGTTCTGCTTCTTGGTGAGTATTATTTAATGTAAGCAAAAATTGGGGTGCTTTGACTGAAGTAATGGCTCTCTTTATCAGACCATCTGTCTATTCATCAATTCAGCTGTTTATGTATTTATTTATACTTCGCTTGGGGAAAAGTAGAGGGAGAACTTCACTAAAAACCTGGGATTTTGAGATTTGGAAGGATGTATCTTGTAAATGCTTTCTTCTTGTTGTACAAAGAGGTTTTATCTAAAACTATGGCACTCTCATGAAAGACTGTTGGGTTTAAAATACATATTTTCCATCCCACAGCATTTCCTTTATTTTTAATAAAAACGTGTGTAAGTTTATGTATTAGCCAGCCAAGTCAAACCATGCCACTTCCTAGGCCTCACTGAATTCCTTTTTCAGTTCTACTTTGAAAGTTTAGATTTTCAGCTGTACCTATTAACATGTAAAAATATTAACCATTAAAAATGTCGGTGGGACTGTACCTTGTCAAAGGTAGAAATAATCCTGCCACGTGTGGCACGGAGCTGTCAATGGATGGATAATAAAGGGAATAAATTTCACTTTAAAAAGCAAACCTTTTTTGAGGTAAAATATTTCTGCAAATTAATAGCAAGTTTCACAGACAATTTGAAATAATTCCACCCCAAACTACTGCAATAGATGACCAATTATCTTTAGTTAGGCTGGTTTATGAAGGAGGCAGTCCTGTCTAATCACCCTAAGTTTATTACCAAGAGATGCCAAACATCTCCAGAATACAAATCTGTTACTTCCAGGATATCATCCCCCCTAATAGTTCCTAAACAATTAATAATTTCCTAATCCATAAATAATTCTCCTGTGCAGAGTTATGTGCAAAATTGACTCTGATGGAAATTCCAGCTGTAGAAAAATTTCCTGCAAGAGAACTTTGGTGGCTTTGAAAGGAGAATATTTTCTAAGGGTGGTTTAGCAGGAAAGCTAAAGGTTGTGTTCATGGTGTAGGACAAGCAGGAAAAGTGAGGAGCAGAGATTCCCACCATTTCAGCTCCCAAGGAATTCACTAACCGCTGGTTGACCCCTGAATTCACTGGGATACACGAGAGCAGGAAGGAGAAACCTCCACAGCCCCATCCTCAGATGTTCTCCTGGGACACCATAGATCTTCCTCATGGAGACAGGAGCAATTTTCAGGTCATTGCTCAAGCCCAAATATTTTTATTTGGTTTTGCTCCATTATCAGATTTTAATTAAGGCATAAATAAAGCTCTTCCACTCTCTTTTCCAGAGTGGCAGTTTTTTACTGGGTATTTAAAACTTTATGTCCAGGGATACATTGTTGACTTGTAACAGCCCTCGACCTGTAGGACAATCAAATTGATTTTCAGCCCATTGCTTCTACTTCATTCATGGTGTTTCACTTCTAAAAGGACAAAATGTTTTTTCATTCTTCTAATTTTTTTTAAATTTATTAAATTGATACAAAAATTAACCAATTCTTTATTCTTAAGAATTACTAAATTCTACCTTTAGAACCATTAAAAAAACCCCCCAACATTTTCAATATATTTGGTATTAGTCTCTTCTCATCACTGACAGAAATCTTGATGCTTTAACATTTTTTTTTCTCCTGGAAAACACCCCCCATTTTTCAAATGTCATTTTAGCTTCTCTTGAATCCTGTTATTCACTAGTATATGACATACTTTTTAAGAAAAGCAAAAGAATGCAATTAATTTTCTTAGAGTAATAATATAATTTATTTTTAATGGCAAAAATATTTTTATTGCTTAAGAAGGGTAAATATCCAAAATACCTGGTGATGTATCTTCTGTACACACAGAATATAATATATTGTTTTTCTCCTGTTACAGGTTAGGTCTTTTTTGGTGAATTCCCACCCCATGGGCTGCATAAATTCTGACTTCATTAAACTTTCATTTCAAGGTATGATTCCCATGCCTTCATCTCTTTTGGTTTTTCATCTGGCTTTCTTGAACTAATAAGTTTTAAAATATCTTTGATTTTTTTCCTCATAAAAATATCTTTTTTATAATGTAACACATATTTCTGATTTTTACATTTTGAAGATTTTTTTAACAAAAAATACTAATTTAAACTCAAAAAAAATAGATGGAAAGCTATTTGGTTATATCAGTCTTTCTGTTGCTGTTTTTTATTTTCCCACAGCCATCCTACTTATTTCCATTTAATTTTAGTCAGTCACATAACACAGAACAGAGGGGAGAAGAAATATTTTTGGCTGAAGACATTGGAGTAAATCACAGCTCTTGTGAGAAAATGTCATGGATATCTGTGTAAAACAGACAGAACTTAGATTTTATGAGAATGAGATAGAGGGAAAAGTGTGAGGACTCAATTTATCTACATCTGAATGATAAAGAACTGACTGAATCCTTCTGGTATTGAAATCTATGCTTTTGGAGAGAATATTTTTAATTTTTTAAGATAATGTTTTGGTCATTAAACCATTTATAATTCCCAAGGTCAGAAGGAATCATTCCAGGGGTAGAGTCTGACCTGTAGTGTACAGACTATAGGGCTCCCTAAATTAATTCCACCTCAAAAAAAGAGTTTGTCTTTTAAAAATATAACTTTAATTTGATCTTTGTAATTAAGAAAAAATCTCTTTGATAAACTTGTAGACTGTATTCAGAATGCATTTCCCATTCCTTCATTTCTCATGGTTCCTCCCTGTGTTTTCCTACCCATTATTTTTATTTCTCAGTTTATACCTTCATTATGAAAAATATATTTAATCTTTTGTAACTTTAAGTAATTAAAACTAAAACAAAATATAACTGTGCAGAGAGCATTCAGGATGCACTTTTAGGTGCATGGCATCACTGTACCATGAGTGGTGTTTTCCATAGTAATTTCCTCATAGTTTAGGACTTAATGTCTATGAAAAACTTTGAAGTTTGGAAACGTGGTGTGATTGGTACTGTATTATTTTCAGGAATTAGGAAATTAGGATATGCTTCCTAGTCACTCATCTTAGTCCTACATTAGGCTCTCTTATTGCCTTTTGATGTGGGATAGAGGAGGGTTATTTCCCCTCATATAGTGGGAATAAGAATATTCAGCACACGTTTAATTTAGGTGTCTGAAATATGTTTATTTGAAGACTGTACCCGTTCAAACCTCCTCTGCCACTTGGACAGATGGCTACGTTTTTGAGGAAATAGTTACAATTTTCCTTATTTTTTCCTTTCTTTTCCCCCCAGAGAACAGAGAATAAGGACTATGAAACCTCCACCCTGTGCTCTGCAAAGCAGGGAGGGGGCGTTTGAGTGTTTTCAGGAGCTGAAAGTCCCTGAGAACTGAGGGAACAGAGGGCTGAGACACTGTCACCACCCCAGACACCTCACTAAGCTGGATAATTTGTCCATCACAAGACAAGTCCGACTTAGGGAGAGGATTAGTGGAGTTAATGCTATAGACACCACTCCCTGAAACATCTCCTGGGGAATCAGTGAGTTGTTTTCCCCCTCCCTGCAGGAAGGTGCTGCAAAGGTGCAGCTCTGCCTGTGCTGCCCTCACAGAGCTTCCCAGTGGTCTGTGCAAGAACTGGAACCATCACCAAAAAGACATTCACAGAATCAAATACCACCCCCTCTAACTGTTTGCACAGTGTGAATAATAGTGAGCACCACACTGATTTCATACCTGGTTCTTGAATGGTTTTCATTAGGAAAGGAGATTTATTTCACCATGGCATTGTACCTGAAAGCCTTTCCCCTACTTGATTTATGTGCCTGACCTACACATGGGTCTGTGCTGCAGCTGGAAAACTCTCCTTCCTGCTCAGTGTTTGGGGAAAAGTCCTGATTTTTATGCCAGTGGCTTTTGCTGTGTTATAGCCAGGATAACCCTGGCATTGTATTATTCTCTTTATCTGGTTTCCAGCAATATGTCCATCAAGTAGGAGCTCAAAAATCTCCTTTTCCACCACATCAGGCAGAAAACTTATAGGTGTAACAAATAGATGTGTGTGTCTGATGTTCAGGACTCGTGCTTTTCAAAAACACCTTGAGTTAATAGTATGCTGTGCATAACCACTCATTCTTATTCTGTAGGAGTGAGTCTTTGTTCCCTGAGTTTGCCATGGGCATTCTGGTGTTTCAACTTTATCTCTGACATATCACTAAGATCGTGTTCTTTTGCTGGCAGGTTTGAAAAAAACACAAACCAACCAGCCACCAGCCCACAAACCAAAAGCAGAAACCCCTCTAACATGTGTAACCTTCTCATCTGTTTTAACATGAGCATGTGAATTATATTTTAATTTTCATCAAGAGTTTTGCCTGTTGCGGGTCTGTGATGTTCTAGTAGATTAAATATTTTTTTTGTTCATTTAATTGTGTACACACCCTACTGCAAACTCTTAATTTTTAACTAAAAAAAATTAGCAAATATGTTGGTTTTTCTCTGGTTTCTGGATGTTACTAATGCTCATAGTTTTCTCCTTAGATTTCCCTTGCATTCTTTTGGATCTCTTTGAAGTGAGTGGAATGGTTTTAATGTTGACCCAAACTGAATTGGTTACAGGAGATAAGAAAAACATTTTAATATAAATAGTGCATAGACAGAGATGATAAAGACAATTTTAGGCATATAGAAAAGGCAGACAAGGAAACAGAATTCAAGTAATTTCTGCTCGGGTCTGCTAGATGACTGATTTCACACGCTTTTCAGCAGAGGAATGTGGATGTTCATAAAAACTTGATCAAGAGCCACATCCAAAAGAGCATTTGCATATCTGAAATAGAGTGTACAAAGATTGTAAAGGCCTACATCCAAGATTGTCATCCAAAACTGCCTTTGTTCAGACATATTCGAGGCTGAAAGCGCCGCTGAACTTCAGCGGGGGGAACACGAGTGTGAGAAGCTGCCGACCCAGGCACAGTCAGCTGTAGGGATGGAATGAGGCACCTCCTCGTGCTGCCAGCGGGGTTAAAGTCACACTGGTCCCAGGAGGACATCTGGGCCTGCCACTTGTCACACAGAACAGCTCTTAATTACTTGCACGGTAGAAAAAATCATTCCAGAAATGAGACGGCGAGGGCACCGCTCGCTGTGACGAAGAACAGCACAAAGTGGTGAGGAAAACTGAAAATATGTCTTTGTATTATAACTTACACTTGTGTTAACACTTTAAGAGGCTGCACTCAACGATTATTGATGAGTAAGAGCAGGCAAAGCAGATTCCAGAAGCCAAGGGGTTTGAGTAGAACCAGTTCAAATGAAGAGGTGCTCCGTTGTCTGAGGAAGAACTGGAGCAAAGAGGTTGTATTCAATAAAACATTAGGTGCTGAGTGGGGGATGAACGGAATTAAAGTACTGGAGGATTCAGATCAGATGTGAATAAGCTGCTATTATGAGGATAAGTGTTTAAAGTAATATATAAACTGCCCAGTGCCAGCCTGTGTAGTCTAAAATTTAGCTTTCAGGCTTACACTAATAAATAATTTCATTGGTGGTTTGGGTGAGGACTAGGAGAGGTGGAGTTGGGATTTTTAACTGATTGTGGGTTAATGTGAACACCAAACCATGGTGCCTTTTTTTTTTTTCTGGACATTTTCTAACTATTTCCAAAATCTTGATCTTAGAGAAATCCACAAACTATGAAGATTCAAAGTCATCCTTCATTTGGCTTTGGCCTGTGCTGGGAACCCCTTGGAAGCAGACAACCCTTACTTCTAGATACCCAAAGCATTCCAGCATGCCTTTTCCTGTGGGAAGTGGTCTTCAGTCATTGGTTTTCTTCCTGGTTTCCCCAAGTCATCCTGGATGTCATGTTTATTTTTGCAGATAAAGGAAGAATATAATTGAAGATTTGAACATGATTGTAAGTTTGTTCCCACATTTGCAGTTGCAGAAATGTCCCTGCTGTCAGGGGGAATTTTACTGGGAGGGTGGGGAGGCCCTGGCCCAGGTTGGGCAGAGAAGCTGTGGCTGCCCCTGGATCCCTGGAAGTGTCCAAAGGCAGGTTGGAGCAGCCTGGGATAGTGGGAGGTGTCCCTGCCCATGGCAGGGGTGGAATGGGATGAGCTTCAAGGTCCCTTCCAACCCAAATCATTCTATAAACTTCTTTGTTTTGTGATTTCTTCTGCAGCTACTGCCTGAGAACTTCGCTCCTGAGAACTTGACTAAAGGAATCCACAGAGCTCTTGAAGATTTGTTTCACTTGGATGTAAACTTTTTTCCTTTGCCATGACTGTGTCCAAAGGTATTTGTTCTCTAAAAGCAGCAAAGCTCCAACTTTCTGTTTAATTGCTTTGCTTTACCATGAGGTAAAGTTACTTATGCATTTAAAAAAGGGTCACTTTTGTTTTTCCTTTTTTTCGTGTTTTCTTATTGGTTAGGGAAGGGAAAGTTTGGGCTTTGAAGACTATTTAGTGTGTGGTCAAGACTGCCACAGATTCTACTATTCTTTTTTCAAAATGGTGAGTCGAAAGGAAGAAAAAACATATATGGCAAGCTCAAAAAATTTCAATCAGAGTTGTGATTATTCAATGTGTCTGTACATACCAGAGTTAGATGAGGCCTCGTCTGCCATCTCACAACTCCTGACAACATTGCATATTTGTTTTTTAGTGGAAATTCTGAAAACTTGTGAAATCTGGTATTTGTGCCTTTTTTTTTTTTTTGCCTCTGCTTCTAAGTCATTATTGCCTCATGTCTCACAAAACATATCATCCAATTTCAGAGACAGACTTCATATCCATTGTTTGGAAGAGGGATAGACAGTTTTGATTGCATTTTGTGTTATAAACAGCAAACTGACTGTAGAAATGGCTGGACTTATTGCACTGAAAACCCCTCTGTGCTGAGGGCTCTGTTTGCATGAAAAGCCTTCTGTATGTAATGTGAAAGTTTCTACAATTGAGAACTGCACAGTAGTCATAGTTAGGGCTTTATTACTTACTTCTAATTTGTATTGATGGCCTAAAAAAAGTAGCATGCTTTGCAGTTCTATGAAAGAAAAGATTATAAATGGAGATTAATTATAATTTTGCTAGCTCAGTACTTGTAAAACTAAAGCAATTTATATTCTTTCTCTTAATGATCTCCATTCCTGATTGCAGTAATGTAATCTAATTGTGATTATGATAGTATCTGAATCATGTGGGCCTCTATGTGATTGGAACTACTCTTTGCATTAAAAAGTAATTTTGGAGTAATGATGAAAAGTTACTGTGGAAAATTGGCAAGTAATATATTTTACTCTGTATCTTAAGTTTCTGCTTTCATTTTTGATTATATCTTATAGCAAGGATAAGTATGATACTATATCAAGGATTTATTACATCAAAGACTTATCAATGATAACTAGGAGTATCGAGGATAAGCATGATATTATTGGAATAGCACAGATATGGTTGAGGCAAGAAATTGAGGTTTTGAGATACTAGTCTGGAGTCTGTGGAGAGAAAGGGTAGATGGAGGAGGAGCTGTATCAGTATTCCTGGGAGATGAGTGTCTTCAGAGAGAAATGCTGCAAGTATTTTGGCTGACATAGCAATGTCAATGCTGATAAAAGCTAAACACAAGAAAGGTAGTCAGGTGGTTTTCTGAAGGCTTCTTTGAACTTTGAGGTCTCTGCTTACAGATGAGAGAGGCCTTCAAGAGTGCCAGAACTTTGATAAAATGGCTTTTAATTACTCCTTTATTGACTGTAGAAAGGTAAAAGTAGGGAGGGAATACTCATGTCTCTAGAGCAAATGTAGGATTGCCTCTAGTTCCTCGTGTGCTTTATTGAATTGTCTTTCAGAAACTATTTGAATTAATTCAAGGGTTTGAGCCAAAGGTAATAAAGGGTGTTGAACTGGAGAGGTATGAAAGACCCAGTGATTTCAACATCATTTGATTTAAAATATTTGAGGAGCAAAAAGCAATGCAAGCCTTACTGCAGGCTGACTTTCAGGGAGTGAAGAGTGTGCTAAGGAATTTTTATCAGGATTTTATTATAATGTATGGTAAATCTACTGAAGAAAATTGGAATATATTTCAGAAACAGTTGGAGGACATTTGAAATTCATCCTGGTTTAAGTCTAAAGAAGGATAAAGGTAACAATGCCCAGTGTGGCTAAGTAGAGTTGTATAGTAAAGAGTAAGATAAGCAGTAAGCACAAGGTGTTGAAAAAAATACAAAATCTGGTAAGGTAGAGCAGTTGAAAGGCTCCATAAAATAAGCAGAAGCAAACTGAGAAGCTAATTAGAAAAGCCAAAAGAAAACACTGGACTCTAACTGCAGAAAAAAATATTTGAGATGATAATATCCTGTGAATATACTCCAGCAAACTGAAAGGACAAACAGCCCCACAAATCATTCCAGTGTGGACAAAGACATCTCAGATTTGTTCAGCAGGTTTTATTTTTTGTGTGAATACACAAAGGCAGATGGGTGGATGGATGGGCAGATGGAGCTGTTGAACAAAGGAGGAGAATTTTGCTCTGTTGCAACACGTGCATCCTCACCTGAAGAAGTGACAAACATGACACATATCACAATATCTAGCTCACAGTCCTTTCATTTGACCTGATTTCCAATAAAGGATGCAAAAAATCAATCCGATTTCCAACCATGATCACATTTGAAAGAAGAGCAGGTCTCTGGATAGCATTGATTATGTCCATACCCCCAAAATCATCAGGGTAGCCCAGAACTCCGAAAGGAAAGTGTGAGCAGGAGCAAGTGTGGGTATATTTTGGGATAGAAATATTATTTTAATCTTGATTGAGCCTCAAGTTATTGTCTCCTGGCACTATATTTGGGTCAGAGTTCCAGTCCCCTTTTAGCCCTAAATCTTTGGAGGTGAAGCTCCAGAGGTGCCTCCTGGCAGAGGAGGGGCTGCAGTTCCCTCCCCTGGAGCACAGCATACAGTTAAAAGTAAAAATAAAAGGCAGCTGCAAATCTTCCTTGTCCCTTTTTCCTTCCAGAGGGAGTTCCAGCACTCCCCTCATGAGTTAAAAATATCTCAGCTCTCTCCTGACTTCTGGTTCATACTTGTAATTACTACTAGCTGCTGTTTGTTCTGTTAACAGTTTGCACAGCAAAGTTGGGGCTAACCTGCAGCTTTAGCCTGGTTGGTGATAATAAATGCATACAACAATTGTTTTCTCCAGCAAATGTCTATTTCTTTTCACAAGTAGCTTTTTAATAGACAGGATTATTGTGAATTCCCCCCTGATGCAGTGATTTTTGCTCCCCCTGCTGTCACGACAGCAGCAGATTAACCAACCCTTTAGCCCACTCAAATGTGTGTTGATAATGTGGATGCACAGGATATTTTTGTTAAAAAACAAACACTTGCAGCAAAGGGAGGAGGGAAGCACACAGTATTTAAAGAAAAAAGCCCACCCAGGGAATATTCCATATTTTAGACCTGTGTGCTGGGTTAAAAGTCAACAAAAATTGATCAAGTTGAAAGATTATTTGCTCCTCTAAAAGACTACTCCAAACAAGAAAGAGTTGCTGAAAAAAATAAATAAGGGGTTATATTACTAAACCTCTTTATGTCTAAGAATGCTTAAATGCAGGCCTTGGAATAACTCAGAATTTCTGCACTGAAATTATTGCTTAGACTGAGCCCCTTTCAGAGGTGTTGCTGTAACATGCTTTGCTTTGCTTTCCAGTGATCTAATCTGCTGGCAGCACTTTCCTTCAAAATGAATTTATTTACCTGGCTGGGATCTGAAATGCTCACAGAGACACCTGTGAGGCTCTGAGATGACACCAGTGTGGGGAGGTGCAGCCTCTTCCCCCACCTGCCTTCTGGGAACTGAATTTTTGGGAGTTGAAGCATCACTCTGCATAGGGGCTTTAATTTTCTGGAATCAGTAGCCCTGCTTTTAGATGCCTTTTGCTGCAACCATTTGTGTCATTTAACGAATGAGATATACACTAAATATTTACCCTGATAATATGAAGTTATGTAAGACATAACTAGTATATTAGTATAATATACTAATATATACTGAATATATATACACTAATATAATGTACATACACTAATATAATAGATATATTATAGTGTGTATATATATACATTGTAAATATATATGCTAATATATCCAGTTATATATTACTATATATGAATATATATTCATATATATGAATATTCATATATAAATGCATATACATTAATATATGTATTTT
>WEIV01005663.1:1142985-1190024 GCA_013390005.1 Calyptomena viridis | reverse complement strand
TATCTATATATGTATATATATGTATAGATATTTATATATTTGTGTATGTATATATGCATATATATTTTCTTTTTCAGCTGAAAATCTTAATTCTCTTTGCATCCTATTTTTCACTACCTGTCCACTGATTTTTGAGAGTTTATGGGGCATATTAATGAATTATTTGCACGTTCCTTGCAGATGGAGGGGACACCTTGTCCCCAGTACAGGTGAACAATGGCCACCTGATGCCCAGTGCCAGAGGGCATCACTTCCAAGGGACACCCCGGGCAGGCTGGCTGCCAACATTTTATTTAACATGGAGAAAAGGCAGAGGAGGCTCGAAGGCTTGGGGAAGGAGGGAGGCCGGCAGGAAGGTTTCTCTGGTGGAGGGGCAGCTCCTCAGCAACGCGGGGAGGGGATTTGGGGCCCCGGTGGCCCCGTGAAGGAAGTTCCGAGGGTGCCTGTTACACATTGAGTGCTTTGTGAGGGGCGGCGGGGCCGGCTGTCTGCCCGCTCCCTTAAGGGAACTTGACAGATCTTAAAAAAAAATCAATTTTAAGCTCACATGCCCCAGTGGGTGCCAAAGCCACTTCAGAGAGGCTGAGAGATGGCTGAGTCGACAGGATTTGACTTCCAGAGGTAGAAAGGTGACAAACTCCATCATGAGAAAGGGGCAGCTTAGGGCCTCCAAGGCCGAACCTGCTCCCAGGATCCGGGGCCTGGCGTTGTATTGAACTTATTTATCTCTTTCATGGGCCCAAGGTACCACGGGGAAAGAAAAGTTGTTCAAAAAAACGCTGGCAGAATTCAAGGGTGTAAATGATGAATTACTTTTCATCAGCTGAAAGGAAACATACTCCGGAACAATACTGAAAGGGAGCAGGAGCATCTGACCTCCTGCTTCAGAGCAGCCAATATCTTCATTCAAGAAGACAACCATGAAATTACACAGAAAATGGGATTGTCATGAACAGCCCCTTGAAATCTCAGTATACAGTCATTACTGCATGGGAAAAAGCCTTCATCCACACATCATAACTTGTAACAGACAAGGGGGGAAAAAAATCCCCACCCTGAAAACCAGCCTTGGAGTTACCAGTAGGAATGTAGAAAATATTTGTTGATTCAAACTTTTCCCCTCTAGTCTCCCAAATCACTGTAAACAGACATAACAATGTTCTAACCCCATCCTAATACCGGCTTTCTGGCCACAGACAGCTTGTTGGAGCTGTTTTGTAAATCCAAAGAAAGGAAGAGAGAGGGATAGTCAATCTATCACTTTATTTATATTATCTGTCTTTGGTGACTGATTTATCATTTAAGTGCTTTGAGAAGAGAGTCCAGAAACCGTTGTCCAATTAGTGCTGCCCTCCTAAACCATGTCCTATAAATATTCATAATTATCAGAATCACCAAATAATCTTCATCAGAGCTCCATATTCAGGGTAACAACTGATTTTTCTGGGTTTGCCTAGCAAAGTTGATATTTATCCAAATTAGGCAGAGAATAGAAAGCAAACAAGAGGCTGTTTCTTTATTTGAGAATGAAACTAATCAGAGAGAATGAGGAGCCAGGAATATGGGGATAAAAATAACACATTTAACTGTTTATTTCTTTATTCTTGCAGATTTCTACGTTGACTTTAATTAAGCTAGCCCTGGGCTAGTGGGCATGGAGAGGGGTTCTTTTTTATTCCTCTTTTATTTTTTTAATTCCTCATTAGGCTGTTTTTTTCCTTGGCTCTTGTGGCTTTAATGACTAGTCCCATTAAATAGGTCAATGGGCTGCTTTTATTTCAAGTTTTATATAGACTCATATTCCACTGAATCTTAAACACTGAGCACCCAAAGCCTTTCTGGGCGTATTTCTACATTCCTGCAGATAAAAATGCATTTCTTCCTCTTTTCCCTTTTTTCCACTGCAGCTGACCTTTCTTTGTGAGGCACCTGGGGAAAGCTCTGGAAGGCTGACATCAGTCAGGGCCAGCTGTGTGCTAAAATACCTCCCAGGTAAGTTTGGCTGAGGTTTGCAGCCTGTGGGCAGCAAGAGGAAAAGGAAGAGGAGTGAGGGCATCCTGTGTGCCCTCACACCACCTTCCCTGACCTTTCCCCCTCTGGCTGGGCAGTGCTGTTGGCATGACCAGGCGATGGTGGATATGGACAACTCAGAGGTGGCTGTTTGGGCAGCAAACCTGAAGAGTGCAGGAGTCTGACTGGAGCACAAGTGGGGGCCAAAAACTGTGATCTGAGGAGCAGAACCTCAGGGACATCTCCCATCCTCCCCTCTCCTGTGGGATGGACACTGCAGAGACTCCTTCCCTGGGGAGCTGGACCAGCCCTTTGCAGGGACTCACACCAGAGCAAAGAGAAATATAAAGGGAAGGGTCAAACCACTTTTTACCTAGAAAAACTCCCCCAAAATAAAAAAATCTTGGGGTTTGCGTAGGAAAAAAAGTTGTGAATGAACGAGATGTATTTATGCAGTAACAGTTTTCACGTGACATTTTCCTGATGGTCAATCTAAACCAAAATTTTCTACTCTAGCATTGTCTGTGAGATGCTCCCACCTCCTTTCCTGTGTTTCCTACCTGCTTCTGAAACCCTGCAATGTGAATTGCTGTGTGTGAGGGTTTTGGAAACAGCCACTTTTAGGTGTTATGTATATTTAGAGAGCTGCTGCTCTCTGCCCAGAGTCTGGATGGAATCCCTTCTCCTGAGACATGATGATGCCATGGAATTCTTTGCTTGTGAGTCTTTCACACACAAGAGAGAAGCAGCACTGTTGACTTCTCTAAATGCTTCCAGCCTACCTGAGCTGGAGCACCACAGGCATATTAGTCCAGCAACTGTCCCACACTGGGAATTATAACTCTTCATCTTCTCCTGAGTCTTTATCAGGTCCTCAAAATGCCTTTTTTTCATGCATTTTGGCCCCAGGTTGGCTGCATGGAATATTCAGTGTCACTAATGTGTCAGGGAAAATCTGGCAGAAAGGTGTGTGGGGGAAAAATTGTGGGATTCATTGGTTGCCACAGGTAGAAACACAGCACTGAGGTAGCAAATTGGGGGATTGTGTAGAATTCGAAGATTCAATTTCAAACATACCTTCAGATAAAATTTAAACTGTTATTTTAAGTGCATGCTGGCATAAAAATAATCTGTGTTTCAACTCATATATCTCCTAAGCATATACTCAAGACTTCTAAATTGCGAATGAATCAGCCCATTGAATTGTGAATCCCTTTTAGGGGTGTCTGTGTGTCCCCATTGCCCCTGAAAGGAGCCTGTGGAGATGTTCCCCCCCAGTCTGGAGACTTTCTGCAGAGACTGGAGACTTTTTCCCCCAGTCTGGAGACTTTCCTCTGAGACCGGAGACTTTCCTCCCCAGTCCAGTGCCTCAAGCAAGAGGAGATGGATCTTATCATCTTGCTGCAATTCGTAGAGTAATTAGGAGCTTGCCTGTGACAACCTTTAGCCTGTCAGCAATCGTGGTTTAGCTCGTAGTTAAAATGAGAGTGGAAACTCTATTGCAGCTATTCTAAATACACCCATATTTTAACTAGATGAGGTGATATGTGGGTTTGCAGTGATTTGTTTAGATATAAAGGGTAGTGTCTAAGGACTCTTTAAACTGGGATTGGATCCATTTGATTGTCTGAAAGGTGATTTTGATTGCCTTTTCCTCCTTTAGAGCCGAATGGTGATGAGACCAGCTTTTCTGCAGTGGGAAAGTAGGGAATCCCTACCCAAAGAGTGGGGTGTGGTGAGTACAGACCTGTCCATGCTCTTTTCCAGGTCAAAGGATGCCTTTTATTCAGATTTACCAGATTAGGCAGGTATAGCCAACCAAGCAATTTGACCACTGAACAAACTTTAATGCTCCAACAAACTGACCTCAGACTACACAAAGACTGAACAGCTGAAATTTAATTTCTTCTTATATACGTAGATTTCTTTTGTATCCTGCATATGTTTTTCAGCACACTTTTAAGGAGTTGTCATTATCCTAATTATAATTAAGTCACTTGAAATAAATTCAGAGATAGTAAACAGTGTAAAAATATCTAAATAGGGGAGCTGGTCCATTGATTTTATAGCTAAGTTATCACCTCATGTATAAATGACTCTCAGATGCTAAAACTGATAAACAATACCTTTAATTCAGCAGTCAAAATGATGCTATTAAAGTGAAAAAATGATGGGGAAAAAATACTAATGTGAATACCTTTGTATCTAAGCAGAATGACATGTATCACTGCACCATGTCAACCAATCTGAAGGCAGATTGAACTTTTGGTAAACAAATCAGGGATATAGATGAGGAATTTTCTCTCATTGGGAAATGCTCAGTTGTTCCTTCTATCCAAATCAGAATATCTAAAGTATCCACACCAGAGAGGCAGTTAATGGGATTTCCACCAGTGTCTGGGCCCTGGATGCCAATCGAGTTTCTAGGTGACTTTTAAATGATGTCTAGAACCCATCTGCATCCTTTGGCACCCACATCCCTCCACACTGTCGGGTTTAGATGCCTCCCTTGATTCCTGATGGATCTAGTCTGCAGCACAACTAATTGTGACTGACAGCACAAAAAGACAGGTGCAAACTGAAGCACAGGTCTAAAGCCTCGGTCTCATGGAGCTTTTAGTGTATTTTTAACATTTCACTGGTTCCTTAATTAAATAAAAATATTTTAGATAGAGCAGCAGAAATCAACTTCTTTGACTGATATGAATCCTGTTTACTCTCCAACTCTGAACTCAGCAGGTTAAGTAATTGGGAGACAGAAAAGTTCCTATATTTCTATTTCCAGCTGGTGGTACACAAAAGGCAGGAAGTTATCTCATTAATGGGGCACCAGCTTTATGCAAATTATAGTAACAAAAAGGCTTCCCTTCATACTTTTCATAAATTACCTAATAAAGTAGGAATAAATGGCCATATTCAAGAGCCTTTGTTGTATTTTTAGCACAAGACTCTTTCTGTTACTGCAAATATGACTAAATGCGCCTTGTTCAAAAGGGGTGTTTATGAAATAAGGCCACTCAAAAGCTTTTATTCCTTAACAGCCTTCAGTTACTTTTATGGCACAAAATTAACATAATTAGTCACAGAGAATAGATGACATAAGCAGCGTGCCATGCACAAAAGGGGAAACCAGTATCTAAGGAAGGTATTTTGAGAGATCAAAAATTTTCAAAGTGCTCAATACTAGAAGGTCCTTTTTATTTGTGCACAGCCTTAAGATACTTTCTTACTCCGTGAAATTCCCATAATGAGATGCAGCAGACAGATGACATTAGCGATGAGCCATTAGAAAGAGGTCAGTTTCCTCTGAAAGATAGTCACTGTTCCTGCTCGTCATTAATTTGCAGCTTCAAAGCAGTGAGCATATGATAGTCTGGCATGTTAAGCAAGTTGCAGTTATCTTTAAATAACCATTTTTTTCCAGTTATTAGAAGCTAAAGTTTTTAAACTTCTGACTGAAAGCAAAATTAAAGCACGCAGCAGTGTAAAAAGGCTACGGAGAGATTAGAAAAAGGAAATCAAATATGTTTTATAAATGAAGTTAGCTTTTCCCCAGGGAGAGGCTGCCTTAACTTTTAGTTCAAGAATTTGGGGTTGCATGTAGACCTCAGAGACTCGATTGCTTGCTGGTAGAAGAGAGAAAACTCACTATTTTTAGCTGTTATCTTGTTGGTTACCATGCCCTGATCCAAAGGGCAGAAGTGCACAACTATGTAAATCATATTGAAGCCCAGAAGTAAAGAGATCTGAGGCTCTTGAACAAGGTGAGAGAAGATAAATGGATCAGCCATGCTTATGATTTCGTGGGAACTTTGTTATTATATCTCTGTTTGGACAGTGAAAGATATTTGGATATTACGAAAAGGTTTGGGAGACTTGGATCATGTCTTTTCCAAGAATGACTGGGGAGCAAGTAGGAGCCTGGTGCAGTAGGCAGAAGGCAACTCCAGTGCATAGCACTGAAATCTTGGTGTAAAAAGATTGGTCACGTCTCCAAATCGTGTCACATGTCCAAGATGGTACTAACAAATGCTCTTGTTTTATAATATATATCCTTTCATTTCTGCTCTTAACTTCATGCCTAATGCAGAGGCTCAGAAGCCTAAGAAAGATCCCAGTTTAAGCAATCCTGGCTGATTGTTCAAGACTTAGTCTCGCTGCCTGGGTGATGCAGACTAGGAGAGCATTGCTACTGGGTTTACACTAGGCCAGGGCTACTGGAGTCATCACAGCTTTGAGGAAAGAATAAAGTATTAATTTACCTTGTAAATATTACCATTAATTAGAAGATTTTTTTCTTAATTCAGTGGGCTTTGGGTTTAGGCATCAACATGATCATGTGAGTCACCCAAATGTCGTGGTTTCCCTGGTTTCTCTCTGTCACCCTTGTGCAGACGGAGATCCCAGTCCTGGCCTTCACAACTCATTCCAATTTGACAGAGCTTGGCACACAGAGTCCCAGAATGGTTTGAGTTGGAAGGGACCTTAAAGACATCTCATTCCAACCCCCTGCTATGGGGCTTTTTAAAGTGAAATTTATTCCCTTTATTATCAGTACATTGTCAGCTCCATGCCACACATAGCAGGATTATTTCTACCTTTGACAAGGTACAGTCCCACCGACATTTTTAATGGTTAATATTTTTACATGTTAATAGGTACAGCTGAAAATCTAAACTTTCAAAGTAGAACTGAAAAAGGAATTCAGTGAGGCCTAGGAAGTGGCATGGTTTGACTTGGCTGGCTTCTCTGGGCAACACTTACACATCCCTGGCATTGTTAGCACCGTCCTTGGCACAGCTTTGGCCAGAAACAAGATTTCTTCCCTAACATGGACACCACCCTTCCCTCAGGGAGGTCAGGCAGCCATGTGGCTGTGATCCCTACCATGTCACTTGTCCCCAGAGCCAGGCCAAAGACCCTGCCTTGCTTAATTATAAACTGAGATGTAACCCCTGGTTCCACCCATTGCCAGACACTCCTTAGCATTGTCTCCCTTTTCCAGCCCACAGCAGAGAAATCCAAGCCTTGTAGGCATCTAACACAGGTAACACTGTTCAAGGTCTGAAGTAGGATGGCATGAGTTGAGTTTCCATGGAAAATCAGAGAACTGCACAAGCCCAGGGGCTCTCATTCATCTGAGTGTTTTAATCTGGACTGGACTTTCATTCTGGGCTGTGATTTACTTGGGACAATGCATAGTTCATGGGATGAGGAGAAGCGAAGGATGTTTTACAGCCTGGCTCTGGGCTAGATTGCCTTGAAACTCATTTAGAAATACTATTAATGTTGGTTTTTTTTTTTCCCAGATCTTTGGATCTGGTTGTGGATGCATCACAACCAATTGCACAGCTGACACATCCAAATTTTGGATCCAGAACTGAATCCAGGTCTAAATTCCCCCGAAGCCTGGAGATGCTCCATGTTGATGTCACAACCTGGTTTGCTTGTAACACTTCCAGTGCTACCCTCATAATTTAAACTGCTGCTTCCAGGAAAAATTTCTTCACAGAAAGGGTTGTTAACCATTGGAACAGACTGTTCAGGAAGGTTTGGAGTCCCCATCCCTGAAGGTTTTCAAGGAATGACTGGACATGGCACTCAGTGCTCTGGGTTGGGTGACAAGGTGGGGATTGGGCACAGCTTGAACTTGCTGATCTTGGAGATCTTTTCCAACATAAATGATTCCATGATTTCACTTGTACACATTATCTAATGTCATCACTGCTTCAAAATTACTTATTTGCTGATTGAGTTTTTATTAACATGAGATTGATAACGTTTTTTAATAGATAAACTTTTATGTGCCAAACCTCTCTGAAAGCCCTGGTTTTAAAGAAAACCATCTCTTTCTGGTGGTTGGCATCAACACTGGGGTCCTCCCTCACCAACCTGGAGTGTTCCTGAACTTTCAAATCTTTCCATTGCAAGGGGAGACCCAACCAGCTAAAAATTTAGGAAACAACTATGTGAAATAAACACATAAATTCAAGTTGGTAAAATAAATAGGAAGTCAAAAGCCAAGTGATGCTTTGACCCCTTCCTGCTACAGAAAACAGCCTTCATTTAGGGCAGTGCTCTCCCTTGCTTTTTAAGAACATTCCTTGAGTTTGTTTTGCTGCACTTTTTTAACAATTATTTAGGTATGGAGCAATATTTTCTGTGGCCTCTTGGAAATAAGAATCCATTTATTGGATGAAGAGCAAGGGGAAACAGGACAGATGACATTATACTAATCCCATCCCTGGCTTGCCTGGTTAACAGGGGCACACAGTCACTAATTTTGAAGGGCAGGAAGTCCTTGCTTTTTTGGGACAACAAACAGATCATTATTCAAAGCTTATTATAACAAGTCCAAAAAAATATGGTTGGATGAATGAGGAGAAGGGGAACATGAGCATCCCAGAGGTGAACAAAGCAGCACTGAAATAGGAAATGCCAACATGATTCTGCCAAACCAGTGAACAGGTATAAACAAATATCAAATGTCAGTGTGAGCTGCAAACTTGTTCTAATAAATCACAGTGAAAAAAAATTGAAGAGTTAGTTTTGTGAAAATTTGGAGTGGGGGAAGAGAAGAATTTTACTGGATTTGAAATGAGAAGCTAATGTCTTTTAATTGCCTTTTATTACATTTACTCTGCTTTTTCAAAGGAAATTATGGTTTGTAGTGATACATTTATATTATAGTTATTTCTGTTCCTTTCTTGTACCGAATTTCATTTTTCCACTTTCTACTTTTTTGTATAAATTTTAAGTGAAGTAACATATCACTAAATGTCTATCCCAAAATGAAAGTTCTCACCAATAGGGATTTATCACTGTAAAATTTCGATTTGTTAATATTGTCCTAACTAGACATAGGATAGACACACAGGTGGCTTTAAAAGAAGTGTGAGAATTGGTCGTGTAGCTTTGATTCCATGACCCAAAGCATATGAGAACTGACATCTGGGCCCTTTCAGAGTAATGCTTTCACTAAAATGAAAAAGAAAAAGGGAAAAAAAAATAGACTGCCTTATTTTTCTTCATTGGAAGTAAGAAAATATCCACAGGCACTTCTTGCTTTCTCTGAAAAATTTAGTATAGACCGAATCCCAGCGTGGTACTGATGGGATCAGGCTGGTTCTTGACATTAGACAGGAGAACAGGATTTGTACAAACTCTCTGTTGACCCAACAATACATTTACTTCAGCAGGAGTAAATGTAGTCAATGCTGAGTGTCTCTCAAAGATTTATGCTTAAAATGACAGAAAGATGTTACTTCACAATATTATGTTTGAGTTTGATGTTTTGTTATTTTGTTTACAGCTTTTTATCAGTGAAGGTGTTGAATGTGAGAGTTATAAATGGAAAAATACACTGAAGTGGAGCTTGAGGTTGGATATTGGGAAGAAATTCTTGGCCTGTGAGGGTGGGGAGGCCCTGGCACAGGTTGGGCAGAGAAGCTGTGGCTGCCCCTGGATCCCTGGAAGTGTCCAAGACCTGGGATAGTGGAAGGTGGCAGGGGGTGGGACTGGATGGATTTTAAGGTCCCTTCCAGCCCAAACCATTCCAGGACTCTGTGAGATGTTACTGGAACTGGAACCATGTGATATTATTGAATATTGTCTGTCGCTCAGACTTTAAGTTTTTGCTTTTTGTAATTTTCAAATTACAACCTCTGTCTGTCATGATCAATCATTTCTATCAATATCACGCTACCAAAAGCAATTTTGGAAGATGGATACGTAGGGGATACACTGCAGAAAAAAACCTGAAGGCTAAAATCTATTTCCTAAAATTCCTATAGTAAAAGGAAACCAATGGTAAGGAACGAAATACAACAAAAGGAGATGCCAGTAATTTCTCCATGTCACATTTCAGAATGGATTATATCTGCTTTAACTAATAAGGATCTATAGAACAGAAGGAGAGAATTATGAATTGGATGTTCATGTTAAGGTCTAGTTCAGTTTAATTAAAACACGATCTCTAAAGCAAAATATATGTTCATTGTGCACACAGAGCCTGGTTTATATATCAGCACACCCACAAACCAATATATAAAATACAGACACCCTTGTTCATTATACCTCAACTTTTGCTTTAAACACAAAGCTTTATACATTATTTTAAACACATTTTTAACACATGTTAATAATATTCATGCTGGTGCTTTGAAAAATCTGTGAGATGTGGTTAATGAAGAGAAACTGCAGCATAAATTGCATGTAAAATATGCAATCCACAACAACATATTTTTTCTCAAGCTGCAGGTTTTTTTACATTAAACATCTTTTAGCTTGTTTAAATTTATTCCCTATTGTTTATAAAGAGCATCATCAGCCACAACTGCTTGAAACAACTACAAGTAGTAAACCAGGCAATCTTCTTACTTTAATAAGATTCTTTGGTTAAAAATAGATTTTAAGTCCATCTCGTGTTATAGGATGTAAATCCTAATGAAATTGCATGAAATGTTTCTCATTTTCAAGGGTTTTTTTCCATACAACCAAATACTTTTTTTTCCCCCTGAAATTTCACCATAGAAAATAGTTTTGATGTTATTGTTGGTTTGCATTTTTATTCCTACTGTCCCTGGACAGTCCATGTGATTTACTAAATAAGCCTCACATGAAGGTCCAGTTTAGGTGTCTGCACTAGCCCTGAGTAATGCTATTTTATTAACATCTTCACGAGGTTTCTCACAATATCACATCAAACTGCTCCTTGCTGCAATTTTAACGGACTAATGTTTTTTCCTGCCCACAATTGTCATGGATAATGATTAATTTCCTTGCCCTTTTTTTCATATTAGACATTTTTATGGGCAGTTTTACCCCATTCTGTTCCTCTGTAGAGCAAGCAATCCTAATTACTTACCTTTTATTTTACCTCTTGTAATTCTGTTTTTTTAGATATTTATCATTCTCACTCTTCTCTTTTAGTCTCTCTCTCCAATTTGTCCACATCTTTCTTGACCTGGGTATTTAATGAGCATAAATTACCACAGTGATGCCAAGTATTATTAAGACCAAGAAATGCAACAGGTTATTCCACATAATTTCCAGTTGTGTCCATATACATGCACCCTGATGTGTTATGCATCCTTTTTCTGCAGTATCATAACATTTTATATTCTGATTTGAGTAACTGTCACACAGAACTGGTGTCTTAAATGAACGTGCTCTCTTCTGTATTTAACACTTTGGTTATTCCTAACTGACCATGACTTCTGTATGGTTCCTTCCTTATTTAAATGGGATTTTTAGGTCTTTGCTTCAATTCAATGAGGCCTTTTGAATTTTAATACTGTACCTTAACATCCTGCTGAGTCCAGCTCTGGGGTCCTCAGCACAGGAAGTACATGGACCTGCTGAAGTGGGTTCCAAGGAGGGCCATGAAGATGATTAGAGGGAGGAAGCATCTCTCCTTTTAGGAACAGCTGAAAGGCTGGGAGACCTCAGAGCCTTTTCTAGTGTCTAAAGGGGAGAGGGACTTGGGCCAAGGGCTGGAGGGACAGGACACAGGGAATGGCTTCCCAGTGCCAGAGGGCAGGGAGAGATGGGATGTTGGGCAGGAATTGCTGGCTGGGAGGGTGGGGAGGCCCTGGCCCAGGTTGGGCAGAGAAGCTGTGGCTGCCCCTGGATCCCTGGGAGTGTCCAAGGGCAGGTTGGGATCCCTGGGATAGTGGGAGGTGTCCCTATTGATTGTAGGAGGATTGGACTAGATGTCCTCTAAGGTCCCTTGTCACCCACACTACAGATGATCCTATGTACTGGAATTCCACTCTGCCTGGTGCTCAGTGCAGGTGCTGAGGAGTTTTCAATTCAGTTTTTACTTCTGGTGTCCACAAAACTATTCAATCCTTCCCTTAGAGCAGAGATGAGTTAGTACAGGGTAATCAATCCAGGCTTTTACAGCTTAAAAGATTAGCCCACCACAAGGAATTGTTTTGCTTTATTATTGTAGTTATTATTAACAAAATTGCTGGCAATCCCAAGACTATAATTTATGTCAGAATCCTGTTGTGGTAAAACCTATAAAAACACACATGAAGACAGGGACTTTGATTCAGATAATCTGGTGAAAAACTAGACACAATATTGAACATGACAAGGAATGAGTGGTGACTTACATTTGCAGATCATCCAGTCAATCATATTATATTAATATCATATATCATATAACAAGCTTTATATGCAGTTTAGAAGGTCTCAATTATTTTAAAATATGTGTCAATAAATGAAAACATGTTCATCTCTGAAGCCAGTCATCAGAAAGCTGGTTTCTTACTGCCACCATGGAAGTCACAGATATGGAAAAAGGGGGAGGAGAGCCTTGTACTTAGACATGATGTAAATATGGATGAGGGCAGGAGTGGCAGAGAGGGGATGGATGTCATTGCTGAAGAAACAATGGATAATACAGAGGGAGAGGTGTGTTGTTGTGAAGGTAAAGTTGGAAAAAACATGTATGAATAGGAAGGAAGGGGTGACAACACACAGGGTTTATGGTGGTCCTACAGAAAAGGAGAAAGAGGCAATCCTGTGGATGATAATGTCACTGAAACTTTCATTGAATTGACTTGGAAGCCTGAAAATTTAAGTTGGTTGAGATAAACACTTTCATTTCTATTGGCCTTGGCTTATGCAATCGTTGTTCTTGCTTCCATATCTCTATTAATACAAGCTGCTTATTTTCCAAATTCATACCAAATCTATGTTTTGCCCAACACCTCAGAGTTGGTGAAAGAGTAGAGGGAAAAAGGATAATTTTAGAGTTGAGATGAGGCATATCAGAGCTGAAGGGGAAAAATTTGACTGTTTTTGCCTTGCTTCTTTCAGTGATTCCTTGTTTGAATTGTGTTTCCTTTCCCTTTCAGGTGGGAGCTTAATTATATTAATTACTCAGAGGAGCAACAAGCTGCACCATGTTACTCAGCCCCAGATTTTTTGGTGCTGCAAATTAATCTCTTGTTGCATTTGCCATTCCACTTTGTCATTTATTTGGTATCTTTTAAATTTCTTGGGACATCCCTGAAGCCTGTAGCTATTAGCATTAGTAGCAATGCATAGAATGTACAGGTATCAGTAGCAATGGATGGAAAAATAGAGGCAATTTACCTACAGTGTGATCAGATTTTGCTGAAGGTCTTTAAAAGGAGAGGTACAAGGTATATTTTAAATAGAGGTGTGGTCTGCAATAAGCAGATTATCAAAGTTTGAATTTGGGTCAGGAAGGACATTGACACTATGGAAATAGGTTTGGCCATCCTTAGTTTGGAGAAAATGAATAGAGCTTTCATATCATTGTGAGAATCATAGAGTCATTGAATGGTTTGGGTTTGGAAGGGACCATAAAAGTCACCTCATCACGCTGCCCTGCCATGGGCAGGGACACCTCCCACTATCCCAGGTTGCTCCAACCTGCCCTTGGACACTTCCAGGGATCCAGGGGCAGCCACAGCTTCTCTGCCCAGCCTGTGCCAGGGCCTCACCACAGTGAAGAATTTTTCTCTAATATCCCACCTAACCCTGCCCTCTGACAGTTTAAAGCCATTCCCCCCTTCCTGTCACTCCAAGCCCTTGTAAATAATGTCTCTCCATCTTTCTTTAGGTTCCCTTCAGGTCCTGCAAGGCCACAATTAGGTCACCCCAAAGTCTTCTTCAGGCTGAACAATCCCAGTTCTCCCAGCCTTTCCTCCCAGCAGAGCTGCTCCATCCCTCTGATCATCCCGGTGTCTCCTCAGGACTCACTCCAGCAGCTCCATGTCCTTCCTGTGCTGGGAACCCCAGAGGTACATTGCTGTCCAGCTTCATGTCCAGCAAGGAATTTTTTATGCTCCAGAGACACATTTTTTGTTGTCCAGAGACAGCTGATTGCAAGGTTGCAGTCAGACCTTAAGCCCTACACTCACCAGGATCATATGTGAGTTGGTTTGGCCTTTTTACTATTTTTGAGTTACAGTGTAACACTCTCAACTTCCAAATTATTGCTGCTTGAAGCAAAGGAATTAGTCTAATTTCTTTCATCTAAATTAAAGAAGGGAATGAGTGCTGAAAGCCACATTTAGAGGTCACAAATAGATGGAAAACATTGTCCAAAGTGTCCCAGCTTTGGGCTTTAGCTCAGTGAAGTACCTGCCAGGTTGTGAGCACGTTTAATGGGCTTCCCATTGATTGTCTTCTCAATTCAGAGAAGTTGGGAAGCCTGGGGCTCCTGTGTTGTGGAATCAATCACAGCCCAAGCAGGTCAGAATCCCATGTTTTCCACACTCATGGTGGAGTTTGGTGCTACAGCAGAAAACAAAGGAATTGAAAGAAAAATCCCACTAATGCCTGCTGCTCTAATGTAAAACCAGATTTCATTTTCAGACTTCTATTTTCTACTTTAATTACATAAATCTGAACATACTTTTGAGATTATGAAATAGGAGCTGAGAAGCCAGTTATTTTTCATCATTTATTTTTAAAGCAAATTTATCTTTGAATTGTCATCAGTTAAAATTCCTGAGAAGCAGACCACAAATGAGTACAATATGAACCTGATTTTCCGTGCCAGCCCAATTCAAGTCAAAGATGTAAAGATTTCTTTTGGGTTTCCTTTGAACATTTCAATTGAACATGAAGTGTGACCAGTTCCACCTCAGTAGGTCATTCTCCAAGTTTACAGAGTGTGTGTGTGTGCACACTTGGATTTGTACATATAAATCCCAATATGCTAAGCCATGTATTGGCAACAGAGACTCATTAAATCTTCAGTTTAATGGATCCTGAAACCTTGAAATAATCTGCAAAAAATAGTCTGAACAGCTACGGGAACACAGGAAACAACTAAAAAATGTTGTCTTGGAAATAACACAGAGGAGGCTCCTAAGTGCTTCCTTTCCTTTGTGGTAACAGTTTCATGTTAAATGTCATGATAGCAAAACTTGAAATTTTGGTTTGTATTTTGGATTTCTAAGAAGATCTATTGTTTTCCCCATCTCTGGAAGCGTCCAAGGCCAGGTTGGATGGGGCTTGGAGCAACCTGGGATAGTGGAAGTGTCCCTGCCCAGGGTAGAGGGAGGAACTGGATGGGCTTTAAGGTCCCTTCCAACCCAAACCATGCTGGGATTCTGTGGTTCTACAATTCCATGATTGTTGCACTCTGTTAAAACGACAGGTATGAGACATCTATTTTATGCAAAATTTTAAGACCATATTTTATCCTCATGCATTGGTAAGCAAACTGTAGCCCTCAATTGGAGTTTTCCACATTTATGTTTTAATACCATATTTCCATTTCTTTTTGTAGTTTCTCTCCCTAGAAGTCATTAGATAGACTGGTTGGCTTTCTAAATTTGGGGTTATTTACAATATACCAACTGTCTCTTTTATTCACACTGGTTGTTCCTGGGCATTCTGCTTTGTAGTTGCAGGATGATTTTTTCTCTCAAAGCCCTCCAGGCTCTTTTTTTTTTTTCCCTCAAGTCCTGGTCATCACATGTCACAACATATTAAGTCCTGCTTGTCACATGTATGCAAGTCCTGCCTTCTGGAGATGTTTTTTTGATCTCCTCAGTGCAGAAAACTTTGCAAATCCATCCTCAAAACTGGTTACTCAACTAGAAACTTAACGGAGACTTTGGTTAAGAATGGACATGTTTGTCTTCACGTGTTTTTCCCTTTATTCTCTGAAGAATTTTGGAGCAGCAGCCACTGGAATCTGTATAAGCCAAGGTTTATCATGTCCAGGCTTGGACTAACAACAACCATAAGGCATTTTTCCTACATAACTTGTAAACTATGTCAAATATCTATATTTTAATAGTTCTTTTTGCATCAATGAGGCAAACCTAGAAGTGTCTCACCTGGCCAAATACCCTCAAATGTAGGCTCAGTATCCCGGAGTTTTTCTCACCCCAGCCAAAAAGTTTTCTCACCTTTGCATCTCCTTTAAGTTAATTCTCTGCAATAATATGATTTTTCTAGTCAGGTTTGTCTTCTCCAAGGTTTCTTTGCTTATTTTCAGGCCACTAAAAGTGCTTTTTGTTTTTCCATGTGGACTGAATGATTTCAACTGTAAAATAGATCCTAGTTCTTCCTTTGTAGATTATATATCTGACATCTAAACCATGCCAAAAATGATTGCTTTGGGGGGGCTTGGTGAAGGATTTTGACTGTGATATAAAGAGGAAGGAGTATAAGTAAAACAAACATTTATGACTTTGCAATTTGCATGCCACGTTTAGCTCAGCTATGATTTAAAACAGCACATAAAGCCCCAAAATTGATCTTAGAACAGCAAAGTTGAGCTTAACTGCAGCAATTCCGTAAGCATTGTTAGGATATACTAGAAAAAAAAAGAACTTGATATTCTTTCTTGGTTTCTCCTTCAAATTTATTAACTTCTTGGTTCTAAGAAACATAATTTGATGTCGCTGAGGGTTGTGGTGCATTTTTCCATGAATTCTGATGGCCTGAATCATCCACATCTGCCTTCAAAGGGTTACAGTGACAACTCAGGGCTTTGATTAAAGGTTTCAGTGTTTATTTAGGCACTTTTATGGTGCTTGGAAGTCTCTCCTGCTAAATATATTCACTCAAAGCCAGAACCCACACTTGCAGGTCTCCATGTAACCAACCTTTTGGGACAATCCTGAAAACTTTATCCCAAAGTATCACAGCACGATTATGAATTGAACAGGGAAAGGAAATTGGAAGGAGCAACTGAAGATATTTTACTCTTATGAATTAGTACACAAATACAGATTTATAGCCTGCATATGTGTTTTGTTTTTACTGATGGCTGTAACTAAGGACACCTGTAAGTCAGGGGAACAGGGAGAGAATGAAAACTAAATGGAGGAAAAATGTAATAATATGCAGCATTTCAGAGCTGGTTTGGAGTCTGTTATGTGAACCTTAAAAACTTGTTTTTCTCTTCCTGGAAAACCTGTATCCTTTAGCTGGTGTGCCTCAGTGTAAAGTATGAAATATAATGATTTTTTAAAAGATTCTCTCACTGTTTCCAAAGGAAACGTTGAGCTAAGTGTAGAATTTGTGGGATCAGTTAGCTTATAAATAATGATCCTTTATGCTGGCATTGGGAAATCCGTGTTCCCACAGCTAGTTCAATAAAGCAATTAATATCAATGAATGCTGAAGAAAGCAAATCTCCGTTCACTTTTGTCTGGATTAGTTAACACAAGGAAAATCCCATCCCTCTCCTGCAGTGTTTAACTTTCTCCTAGGAAGACATGCAATAGAAAGGTAAATAAAATGTGCTGTTTGACATGTGTTTGCCATTCCTCCCCGTTCCTGGTGTCACACACTTTGCCTCTCGTTTTTCCTTTGGATTTCTCTGGAAATCTTCACTGTGGTTATTCTGTTTCAGGCATCCCTCTGTGCCAAACCTGTCTTGTCATTATCCCTCGGCGTTCCTGCTGCAGTTTCCAGGCTCATTCCTGCTCAGCTGAGTTTCATTACAGAGGGACTTCACCTCCAAAACTCACAGATAATGTGTCTTAAGCACACACAATGCGTAGAGAATTCCTGATTTTCTTGGCATTGCCTTGAATCCGAGGGCAAGTGGTTCTCATCCAGCAGGGCATATTCCTGCAGCCCATGGAAAACTGTCCACTAAAGGGAAAGGAAGGTCTGTCGAGGGAATGGGTGTGGTTTCACTGACCTCATCCCACAACGATGAATTTCTGTGTTCAGCCTTTGTAGATCAACATTTTTTGATAAAACAGAGTCGTAAAACAGCCCTGAACTTTCCCTGGTTTGGCTCCGTTATCTGAGATTTCACACACAAGCAGCAAAAAAACAAAAAAAAAAAAAAGCTTAAAAGATTTTTGTCTCAGAGCAGCCAAGAAGTGTGGTAATAAGGTAAAGGTTGAGAAGCATTGTTGGCATAAGAAATCCCCTGCTTCCACTGGATTTCTAACACACCCAGTTTAGTAAGAACTGGCGCTGCTGAGCATTTTCTGACAGTGTTGGGATAATATATTGCAAAAGCAGAGTGGCCAAGTCTCACACCTGAGGAGCAAGACACACTTCATTCTGCCGATGGAGAAACCTAAATCAAACTTGAACATTGCTACAATGCAATTACTCCTCTCTTAGGAGCTCCAAGTGCACAGGGTTGAGGTATAAAACTTGTGATTTTGGTGTAATGTAAGAGTTTATTAACCCCTCAAGTATTTCTATGGCCTCTGCATTTGGAGGGATAGGCTTTTCAAGTTTACTAGGCACATTTCAAAGGGAAGTAATAGAGTGTGATGCCATGGGTGTGAGGCCAAAGCAGGTCTGCAATGAAGTTTAATTTTTTAAAAAGTAAATAAAGCAATATGTGGAGCTTTGGGCTGCATTTCCTATCGTCAGTGTGAGACCTCCCCTACGCTTCAGTAAGAAATGTTGCTTAATGAGAGAATAGATTTAAGTGTTGAGAGATTCTGTGAAAGGATGGTGTTGCTCTTTAGCAAAATCCCAGGATCACTGAGGTTGGAAAAGACCTCCAGGGTCATGGAGTCCAACCTTTGACTGATCCACACCTTGTCACCCAGCCCAGAGCACTGAGTGCCACATCCAGACATTCCTTGAACACCTCCAGGGATGGGGACACATTTTGAATTCCTTTATTCAGATATGAAACTCCATATCGTGCCACAATTACTTCTCTAAGTTATGAATAAAGAAGCCATATTGTTATCATGAATTTATGCTAAAGATATATAAATAGAAGGAAAATTTTGGGGTGTGCAGATGTGACAGAGCTGCACAAGAAAGGAGCATGAAGTGTGAACACATATTTTTGGCTGCTGTTTCCTCATTCTCTTTCTTTTTTAAGAGATCATATTTCACTCCACATGTATTTCAGAGTCTCTCTCTAGTTCTTATCAGGATTTTTCTTTGCTCATTTCCATTCCATCCTCTGTGTTGTGTTATTTTTCTCATGGAAGCTGTTTTATACCTCCCATGTAAGCAGAAGAGAAAAAACAGACATCGAGAATCAAGCCTCATATTCAATTTGCTATTATGACTGTGGGAAATTTAACTTGAAAAAGCAAATTTAGCAGAAGACAAGAAATAGAAACAGACATAAAAAGAGTTAAATTGAAAAGCTGCTCTTGTAATTTTAGGGTATCATTGACATGAGAACTGATAGAGCTGCTAAATAATTTTAGTCTTTTATTTTTTTATAAAATTGATTTTTTTTAACAATATTAATATCGCAGGACAGAGAGAAGAATATTTGAAAAAACCCCAAACCAGTATTTTGTTTCTGGCTTGATCAAACCTAATAAAAATTTCAGTCTGTCATCATGAATAGAGATATTTCATATCAGCTTGACAGTCATATGTGCTGGTTTATGGTGATACTTTTACAGACTCACAGCCCAAGTTCTTCAGCCTTTCCTTTCCTGGTAAATGCTAAAGTTTGATGTCGGGTTATAACTTTTTACGATGATCAGCCCAGCAGAGTTATTTTAATGTCAATGGAAGTTCTGTTCTTTTAGGACAACTTGGTTTGACATGTTGGTCTACAGGAAAAGGCTGGGTCATGAAACTGCCATCAGATTTTCAGCTTTACTCTCCTGGCAGCTCCAGGGAGAGGTAACGTGGCTTCATCTTCCCTACTCTACACTGGCTAAAAATGCTGCTTTTTATCATACAGACAAGGACATGGTGTGTCCTTTTTGGCAGCTCCATGTGAGTAAAATCATCCATTTTGGAAAGGTAACTCTTCATGGCCAGAGGTATAATTTAGGAACTGGTGAATTATTTGCATCTTTGGAGCCACACCCAAAGGTACTGAGGAATTAAGTTGCCCCCAAATGCCCCAAGTGTTGGCTAAGGCTTCAGATTCTCCTTTTGCAAAGTTCAAACCTCCTCATACTCCATGGTGAATTGTATGAATGTAACACAGTTTTCCACTTCTCTACCTGGGCCGTGTTTCTAAAAAGATCTTTATTTTTTTAGCCAGGAGGCATTTGCATTTCCAACACTCCTGAAAATCAGGGAATAGGTTTGGCTTGAGCATAGACTGAAACAATACAAAATTTACCATTTTTTCTTGCCCTGGGAAAGCACTGGTGAAAACTGCAGTTACTTTTCTCAACCAGAAAAGAAAAAAAAACCTTTTAAAATTGCCCAGTACTGTAAGAAAGTATCCTGCTGTACTAAACATATTTTTCAAGGTTCATTTATGCTGATTTTAAGTAAAAATGTGCCAGCAGAAGTAAACGAACCTCCTGCAGATAATACAGGTAGCCACAAACTTTGGCTGTGCTCTAATTCCCAAACACTTATCCCCACATACACTTCCTGTTCCCTGACTCTCATCAGCTGGAAAAGTCATTATCTGAAGGGAGAGCTTTGCATCTGTCAGCTGGGAAAGCGATTACTTAAACTGATAGCAATAGCAGTTGTTTTAGTTTAAAATGGCCAGCTAAGTGAGGTTTTAATTGTGGGGTTATTTTTTTGGGGGGGAGGAGAAAGTTGTTATTATTGAGTAATTTTATTATTTTATTGTTCTGAACATCAAAGACTTAAACACTAGCAACAGTTCAGCTTTCTGCTGAGATTCAGGTAAATTCTGGAAATAAACTGGCTCTGAACAAAGTACATGAGAATTTTTGGAGAGTATTCTTTAAATTTGAACAATTACACCAATACACAGGAATTGCTTTATTTACAACACTTTCTTTTGTCCTCCTCTTTTTGTTGTCTCATCTCCATCACTTTTTATCTTGCCATACAGGTGGGAGTCAAACGCTGGTGGTGCAAATGCCATCCTGGGGACCCACTCCTTGTTCTTCAGATACCCCAGAGTCAAAGCTGACAAGAATTGGGGCACCTTAATTAAGATGAGTAGATTGCAAAATGCTGTCTTGTTACAGGAATTGTAGCCACCTCCCCTCCTGCCTAAATCATCTTTTTGAGTTCTGTGAATTGCCTTTAATTGCTATGAAGGACATCATAAATTTTTGGTCCTTTCAAAAAGTTACTGCTGAAAGTCTCAAACTTTTCTTTAAAAATGTAGGCCAGCTCCAAACTGCTCAGAAGTGTGACTTCACTGAATGCTCTTAACATCCATATTTAGTTCCCAAATAAGTAGCCTAATTTTCCGTAACACTGTGCAATCAGTAAGTCTCATTGACCTCACTAAGAGTGTCTGCCTTCTCAGCAATTCCAAAAAAAAAAGCAATTTATTTAGAAGTCAAATATGCTCAGAGAGTCTTCACTTGTTCATATTTTCTAAAGAATGTATTTTTTAAAATGTATTCAACTTTCTCTGCTCATGTGTTCTTTGAGGGGCATAGACAGGATGAATAATTTTTATGTGTTTATCTTCAGATACTTTTATATTATTTTATTCTAAAAAGGATATTAATCTTTTATTAGATTTGAATAACATGAGAAGATTGAGATGTCTTGAGCTGTGTTGGAAATAAAAGAACAGTTGTCGTCTCCACTGTCCTGTTGTGGATTTGGCTTGAAAAATACTTTATGTGGAAATTTCCACCTTTTTTTTCAAATGGTTTCAGAATTTAAATGATAGTTGTGTGGGGGCAACCTGGTTTGTGGCTCAAATATTGCCTGAATGTTTGATCCTTTGAGTTCTGTTATTTTCACTCTTATCTCCCATATTTTTATAACCTGAAATAACTTGTTGTCAGTTCATTATTGAATGAACCATTTATTATCCTGAGACCTGCTCTACAAACACAGTTAACAATCCTGTTATTTATCCTGTGAAATATCACAAACTGTTAGGAGTATTTTATTAAACATGAGGCATCTCAATAAATCTTATGATGGATTTAATTCGTAACAAAAAATGAACTGTGCAAAGTTCAGAATATATTCCTGTAATACTTTTTCCAGACAGGAGACCTGAATTTTAACTCTTCCTGGCAATCAGAGGGTGACAGAGTTATCTGGAATTCAAACTTGTGTGCTGAGGGCTTTTGTTTCACTAAAACTTGTCAAACTTCACACTTAATGGGTTCCCCCACCCCTTTCTACATTTCTTGTGAAGGATCTGTTTAAGGTATTTTCTTTCCACTAAAAGCACAGTGAATTTTCATTAAAACAATACAGGGAAGCTTTTCCAAAGTGAGCACATTTCCCAAGGCTTTGGGAATGTCTTGTGCCTTTGCCTTGAACCTTGAAGCCGGGGTAGGTGAACCTGCAAGATGGTTCTGTCCAAAGGAAGAAAGGGAATGTGCCAGCAAGTGAAACCTGCTTGTAATATACAGCCCTGAGGCTGAGAAACATTTGAAAATGCTAAAAGAGGTCCCTGTCCACCTGTGTGGAGCTCTGCAACCTCCCAGAGTGTCTTTTTGGAGGCCTCCAAGTGTTCAGGCATGACAAGCTGTGTAATGCCTGGAACAGCTGTGTTCACTTGCTGGTCTCTGCTCCTCACATAAATCCCAGAGCTCCCACATCAAGAGGGGCTGGAGTTCCCTTTATAGCACTTGGCTGAGTGATTCCCATGTCCTTCCAGAGAGGAATGAGGACTGTGGTGCCCAGTGCAGGCACGGCCGTGGGGACTGGTAGAAACCAGCCCCAGTGGAACGTGTGGCTGTAAAATATTGTGGGCAGACTGGAATGTTGTCTGCTCTGGTGCCTTTTGATGCTCTTTTATATTTCCAGTGTCTTCTTCCATCTCCTTTTACATGCCTCTCCAAGTGTCAAGGTTTCAGCCCGTTCCATAAGGAAAAAAATTCAATACCATAATGGCTACAAGGTGCACCAAACCAACCAGTAATTCCCCTGTGTTCTGGTTCCTTCTTTATTTTACATTCTCAAGAATGCTGTCTAAAATTATCCATTAAATGCAAGCACCCCTTTCTAATTATTCTCTGGTTGTTTTTTTCTTATTTCAAGTATTTTATGACAATAGAGATGGACAATTCTGATGTGCTCCTGTACATTTTCCTAATGAGTCCACCCTTCTCCAGCCTGCCATCTTTCCCATGTTTCCCACTCATCCAAAATAGGATCATACAGAGCCAGGACACTTATGTTTGTGTCCACTTTGCACAGATGAAAAGGATTTCCTCGAGTGTGAGAGCTGGAAGATCTGAGCAGTGATTAAACATGGAATGAGGGAACTCACAGCACCTGCAGCATCAGGAAGTACCTGCTTATTTTTTACCTAGATCTTGTTGCAGAAATCAGCTTGTTAATCACTATTCCTTGTAAAATGACCTCTTTACATGTAATTTTTGTTTAAACTCATGGTTTTGTGTCATCTTTCAGTGGGCAAGGAGATGTGGGTCACAGACGGGAGTGCCCTGTCCTGTCATCTATTTAAACCCTCCAGTGGCAGGAAATGGGAGATCCTGGAGCCAGGCTTTTACAGCCCATTTTCATCAAGAGTCTGTCAGAACACAAGGGAGTATTTGCTGGTGCTTCAATGTCTCCATATCAGCAAAATGTTATATTGCTTATGATAACCAATTTAAAGATTTTTATCAAAATTATTTTGAAATGATAATATTTTCTGGAGGAAAAGTGGATGGATACTGCAGGTGAGATACAAATTCTTTTTATTTTTAAATGGTTTTTAGTCTTTTGCTTCCATGTGATTGGAATTGGGGTTTTGGCAAGGTATTAGATGATAATAATGAGCATAAATATAATTTCTTAGCTTTTGTTGTCTTTCTTCCTGTCTTACCTGAACACTGAGCAACTTCTACAACATAATGAAAATCTTTCCTTTGCTGGACTCTGTATTCTTGTTGAAGTAGTACTTGGAGAAGTATTGATAAGTTACTTTTCGTACAGTGTAGGGAAAATTCCTTAATTTTAATTCCTACATCCCACAGCAGTTGTGTATCCTGTCTTTAGTAAACTTAATTTTCATGTGGTCACTGAACAGATTTCTCTGACTTACCTTTTCCAAGCTCAAACATATCCAATGTTCTGTCTAAATAACATGAACACTTAATTTGGAGAAATATTTCACATTACTGACTCTTCCACCATTTTGGTCACAAGGAATAGTTTTCAAAGCACCTACTATTAAACACCAAAAATAAAACAATGAAAATGGTGAGTGGAACTTATGATAATTGATTGCAGTTGCAGATTCTTACCTGGTTTCAATGAATAATTTTGATATCCCCTCTTGGAAAATATTAAAAAGTCATTGTAGAGTTTAATCATAGACTTGTAATAAAGGACTCCTTGTCCAGTTTGTACTTGAGGTTTTGTACATGTAGGAGACAGTTTTCTACTGGAACTACAAATAAGAAATTTAACTTCAGTTCCAAAGTAGTTATTGACACTTAAATAAGGAAGTTCAGCAGTCCATCACTATGGACCTTCAGCCTCAGAGAGAAAACAAGTCTGGAAATATTTGGATTCACATGGAGCAAACAACCATGAATTAACTGTTTAACCAGGATGTCTGGGATGCTTGGGCTTGTATTGGAAGGTAGGAATCACCAGGAGGCAGCAATAAGTGGCCAGGAATGTGATTAAACACTCACATGTTTTGTGTACTCCAAAAGAGGAATATCTGCTAACAGGAGTTTAATAAAAACCTGATTTTCATGACCACTGAGACCTGCAGGGTGCCCTCCAAAAATCTTGCTTGTCTTCTCCCACCCAGAGCAATGGGAACTGTGGGTATTTACGGAAGTAGGGAGGAATTATATCTTAGAATGAAAACTTGAGGGTTTTCTATGTTATAAATAAAAATACAACCCCATGATATTCTGTACAAAACGGCTTTAGTCACTGCTCTTCAACTGTTTTAGATATATATTTTATCTAACCTTTTTGGAAGTTCGTAAATTGAACAGGGATAACAGTCTGGACTGTGGATTAATTAAAAGGATGTCAGCATATGGCTACTTTAAAATGAAGGACAGAAAGCAAACAGGCTTTCCCACCTGTATGATTTTAGACAGTGCTAAAGTGTCAAAATAGAAAAAGAGCCTTTCTTTTTTATATATATTTAGATTTCAACACTTAAGAGCTTGTCTGTATAACTGAAAAATCATATTCAGTGGTTGTTCACTGCAATTTGTGAACCTCTGCTGCAGTTCCCTCTGCTCCGGGCCAAGAATTTCGGTGCATGTGGGATGGAAGGGTTGTCAAATGCCATGTAGTGAAGCACCTCAAACATCTGATTAATAAGACAAAATTTAGTTGCCCAAATGAAAATCACTCCTGACCAGACCAGAAAACTACAGGAGATTGTTCTTTCTATCAGTTAAAATACAAATTGCCCTGTGATCACTGTGAGTTGGTAGGAGATAACTTCTGTTTCCTGTGGCATTGCTGCTCTTGGCATCTCTCACCATGGTATGAAATCCTGGACTCAGGCCAGACTAAACAGCCAAGTAGCTCTGCCTTTAGATCCAAAGGCACAGGAGAGCAAGAAAATAATTCTCCAATGTCAAAATCTATTTTCTTACTTTTAGCAGTAGCTAACGTTTTGTGATAAATATACACAGCCCCATAATCATATAATGAAACTGTTTTATGAGGCTACAAGGACATATGTGGGAAAGAAATATGATGCATTTTTAAAATTTGTAGCAATGGAGATTATTCATACTTTATGTGGTGTTTGAAGTTAATATTTGTAGTCTTTGTGGATGTTGTGCTGTGTAAAATGAGCATTGGAGTTGCCTGAGTGACACATTGCTGTGGATCATAAACATCAACTAACTCCCCAAATTTGTGATTTTTAGCATCTCTAGTTCTGCCACAGGAGGGCTGTGGGAGTTGGGAGTTTGTTCTGGGGTTTGGGGAGGTATTTTAAAACAGTTCCTTGTTGTTTCACATTATAACTGAGGGAGGTTCAGAAGATTAAAGGACTTGGTAAAGCCACCAATGCAATGATTTGGCAACAAACTTTCCAAAATATTAATTTTCAGCCGTTGTCACCTCAGAGCGAGTACTTTTTTTTTTTGTTGTTCAAATTAACTGAGAAGAAAGTTGAGGTTTTCATTGAAATCAGACTGTAAGTTCTGAACTCTCTCATACTTCTTTTAGCTTTTGGTTTTTCTTTGGAGCACCAGATATTGCTCAGATGCAAGAAGGTTGTCAACCAAATGGAGCAGTGGCTCACTCTAAACTGCTGCACACAAATAAAACAGCTTTGAAGGTTATTTCCTACCTCATTTCATAGAGTAAATTGAAGCTGTACCCATGAGGTACATTTGAACATTCAGAAAGTATGAGTTTCCCAGGATTGCAAATGCTACAGGAATATCCAAGCTAAATTCTCAATGACAAATCAAATGGAGAGAAATGTTTTCTGGTGTGCTAAAATAATATAAGCATCTAGTAGTGCATGATAAGTCGTGCAATGCATTAAAAACCATGAAAATTGAGATATAAAATAATTGGGAGGTTCTCTTTCTTCCCATGAAGATCATCAATATACAGGAAGTCTCTTAAAAACCTGTGTTTAAATTATTAAGGCTGCCAGTTTAATGAAAAAGTAACAGCTCCATTTAATAATTCATGGCAACAATTCGAGGCAAAGCACACAAAATATTTTTAGCATGTGGCTCAAGACTAGTTAGACACAATATCAAAATATTCAATGTTACACACAGTATGTTCTTATCTGTTAGGTCTGGTGGAGGGAATAAACATTTTTTCCTGATGAGAAAATCAAAGTTGTGTGCCATTTCAGTGAAGTCAAGTTGACACCTGCAGAGAAGCAAGTCATGACATTTTAGCTGACTGGGTTTTTTTCCCCCCTCCAGTTGTGGTTTGTTTCTTTGTTTTATTTACCCTGACAGACAAAAGAAAAAGGTTGAGATGAGGATTTGGCATCTTTTCTCATAATTATTCTTTTTTTTTCTTTTTCTTTTTTTTTTTTTTCTTTTTCCTTTTTTTCCTCAGTTAAATAAGTAGTTCATACCTTCTGGGTCGTGGCTTTTCTATCAAGGAGAAAAACTTGAACTTACTAGTATTAAAATCCGGTGTCCCTCCTTTCTATTTGCACACCCTGCCCTCTTATTGCTCAAACATAGCTACAATTATCAAGATAATAAACTTCAGATAAAATAAGAGATCTATTTTCATGTCATCCTGGCACAGACCTGACTGACTGAGCTAGGAATATCCTTTAAAAAATATGAATTTAGGATCAATAATATGTATAGCTCCACTTATAAAGCAGAAGTCAAAGGCAAGTATAATGCTGAATTTATTGAGGGAAATGATGCTGGTAATTTTGTTTACTGGCCTCTAATCCAACCTCTACTTTTTAACATCTCATTCTGTAAGAAAAACAAATATAAGTTGCAGGTGTTCATAAATATAAAACAGCACATAAAGAAGCTCACAAATGGTATCTATTGTGACCTAATATTGCAGTACAGGGTACTCTTCAACAGTGTTTTTCCTGGCTGCATCTTATTTTTGTTAACCGTGGGTGCCATTAAAGAATATGATAAAGTTATTGTAATGGAATTGAAATACATTTTATTACATCAATATAAGTTCCATTTACTGTGCAATACGACAGCGCTTAATAATTTTATATTACAAGCATAATTATGATATCAAATTAGTAATTTTCACAAAGTACTTGCATTAGACACTCGTGTGATACGATGCCACGTATTTAAATCCTCGATGGTGCTTGAAAACACACATTCCTTTTAGTGGGGTAAAAGCAGAGATGTGGTAAAAGGAGCACCTCATAACTCCTTTGAGCAATTTCCTGAGGACATTTACCTTCCACAGGGGTACAGATATTGCCTAGATAGTTTTAAAACTAGATTCTACTACACTGTTAATAAATAAATCTAAAAACTGTGAGAAGTCTTTCTTTTTGGTGATGATGTTAAAGGCCTCCAAACTACCACCCTGCAATTCTGAGCAGTCCCTTAGGTTGAGTAATTCCACTGGTACCAGTAAGGCTGTTCCTGACAGAGTAGGTTGTAGGAAGGATTAATATTTCAGTTCAGAGTGTGAAATTGTGAACTAGTGGAGTTGAGAAAACCCCTGGAAAAGGGATCGATTTGTGTCCCACTGAAATGCAATTCCTTCCAAGGCAGAGCGCAGCGGACTTGGCAGTGCTGAGCCACACTGGTTTTAAGGCAGGAGCTCCAGATTTGTATCCAGGTGATGTAACTCTGGAATCTTTTTTCCCCGCTCTCCTTAGAGTTTTTGCATGGAATTAATTTTCTATTCAGGTGCTGAAAACTTACAATGCAAAGTCAGTCCGGGCTTTGGCTTTTATCTGCTAAAAGAAATGACAAAATGTGATGAAGGTTCACGAGAATCTTAATAAACCTTCAAGAGTCTGCCTTAAATACCAGTTTTCTATCCTAGAAAGCTCATCAATATCTAGACAGCCATGCAAACAGCTAGGAGGCCAGTCCATTAATGAAATGTTAATGACTGAATTAGACCTGTAATAACAGAAGTAGAATGCACTGCTGTGAGTCCATTAACATCAGCAGACCCTGCTGGGAAATAAGTAAACACAACATACAAAGGGAAAACTTGGGCTAATAAACAGTTTTTGTGCAGTAAAGGTGCTCAGAAGCAGGAGCTGTAAATCGCATTCAGTGCTCTGCCAGTGGTTTGTTTGGCTTTTTTGTGAGGGGGAAGTTTATCCAAAGAACTCAGCTCAATATACAGTTCAGAAATTGATAATAAAAAATGCACAACAACATTTGTGCAAAGTCTATGCCCTGATAGTGAACCAAAGGCTGTTGCCAGATATTCCAATAAACCTACCTATCATGATATTCTGAAAGAATAAGCAGTTTTTAATGGCAACTGTAGCTTCATTCTTTTGTTCTTTGGGAAGAAATCCTTCCCTGTGAGGGTGATGAAACCCTGGCACAGGTTGCCCAGAGAAGCTGTGGCTGCTCCATTCACGGGAGTGTTTAAGGCCAGGTTGGAGCAGCCTGGGATAGTGGAAATTATCCTTGCCCATGGCAGGGAGCTGGAATGAGATGGGCTTTAAGGTCCCTCCCAACCAAACCATTCCATGCTGCAGCCAGTCCGGGCGAGGAGCAGGGAACAGTAGTTATCCCCTGATAGATGGCTGACCCAAGTGAGTTGGAATTTATAAACCTTAACGAAATCCCTCGTAGACATCACAGAAACTACCAGTGTTGGCACTAATTACGAGCACTATTAAAGTTTTATAATGTGCCTTAAAAGTTGATTGTGCTTTGCAGAAGGTGTTAACCCCAACAAAGGGGATGGGAAACAGCAACGGCGCTGACGGCTCTGTCAGGGACCTCGTAACCCACCGTGTGAGAGCTCTTGGCCTGGGCTACAGAAATTAATGACTTGGTTTCTTGGAATGAGAACTTCCTCTTCCCAAATATATAACTCATTTCTATTTCAGTAAGAATAAAATGAAAATAGTTACCTTTTCTTCCGGTCCTGAAAACCTCCGCAATTTCCTCATGTGGTGGCTGAAGTAGGAAAAGTCAACGTATCTGGATTTTATCTAAACTTCTTCCTTTTTGGCAAGATTTGGAAATTTATGTGGAGGTCAGTGTCTTATTTGTGCTCCTGGACGCTTCAAAGTATTTCCCAAGGGGCTGCTTTACTCCCAGTTTTGTCTCCCCTGCATGGAGGGGTTTGATCTGTATTTTATTCTGTAATAATACAAATACCTTCCCTGATTTTCCCCTGTAAAAAGGATCTGCTGTGGTTTTTCCAGTGAGGACTCATTTGCACTAAGGACAGCTAGTTCTGGGGATCAGATCCTTCAGGAAGATGTGGAATATCTGCTCCCAGATCCCAAGGTTGGCACAGACTCCACATGTCACCTTAAGTGAATCAACTGTACCTTGTGCTTCATGTCTGTATCCCTAAATTAGGGGTAACATCACCTCTCTATCTTATGGAGGCACCTCGAGGTTAAAACCATTAAAGAAAACAACACTGGGGGACATATAAAACCTCAATCTAAAATGTATATACATTATTAACTTCCTTCAAGTATCATCTTAATTTAAATTTTAGGCAACTAACTGTCTGAGTCCATGGTGGGCTTTTGGTTTTATGGCACTGTGTTTGTTTCCCAGCATATTGTAACACTGAAGGACTATATAGTGGAAGCTAATTTAATTAGAAAGAACTCAGTGAGCAGATTATGTGCATTGAAGAAAAAAATGCAATGTCTGAATACTGAGAGAAGTGATAGAATTAACTGTAAATGCTATGAACCACTTGCTATTTGTCCTTCTACACAAAAGAACTTATGTTTCCTGAGCTGGATGGACTTTAGAACCACCTTGCTAAATAATATTTTTTTCAGAAAAAGCAAATTTTGATATGGCAAGAGGAGCAAGTTGCACTGCCTGTAATTTACTTGTCAGCAGAACAGTCTTTCTCTGTCTTTTGCCATTTTCACTTGTATCCTGAAGCATTTGTTGTCTTTCTTGCTCCATTTTCACTGACAATTTTAGGGAGTAAGTTTTGTTTGGTGTTCACAACTGTGAACATGACACCAATTCTAAAATTCAAACTATACATTGAAATGATCCACGAAAAGGAGGTCAAATGCAATTAGGAACATCTGAAAAGGGAACACAGATCAGAGCTGATGGACTAATCCTCTCTCTGCAGTATTGCCTGAGCCTTCACACTTTCCACTTTGTGTACCTTTCAGAATAAAAGAGAAACACTTGGCAAACAGATTTTATGTTTGAAAACCACAAAGTAAAGATTTTCAACAGTAAACTCATAGAAAGTCAATGCAAATTACTGAAGACACTGATTTAATCATGGCATCAGTTACTTAAAGATCAGAGATTTCATTTTGTGTTGTGCAGCTCTAAGAGGATGTAAAAAAAGTATTTTTCTCTTGAAATTTTTCCTCTCTTTGGGACAAATTTATCCTGAAAAACTCAGGTTACCTCAGGTCTGTCTTGAAACCCAGTGTGATGTACATGGAAAGCTTTGATGGACTGGTGTTGAGTTGGAAGATAAAGCTTTGCTAGAGCTGATTTTCCAAAGTTATTACAATACAAGCTTTGAAAGGTTGTTTTTAATACAGGATGGCGGAAATGATGCTTTGCCAGTTTGAGTAGAGGAACCTTTAAGATGAACCAAAGTAATATTTGATTGTCTGGTCATCCTCAGGTGAGTCACACCAATTTCAAATTAAATGTGATGGAGAGGGAAGTGAAATAGCAACAAGATGTAAGGTAATGTAAGGAATAATTAGGAAAAGGTTTTTAGCTAATAGAGATGAATTAAAGATCTTTGTATGTGTTCCTGCACACAGAATGAAAACCTGTTATCTCGTGAAAGGCCTTGGCCAAGGTGTCCAGTTGTTGGAAGTGACGACACAAGTTTAAAATCTGGGTGTAAGGAGGGCAGAGACATGATACAAGCAGAAGTTTTGGAAGTAGGGAGAAGTGTTTGAAGGAAGAACAAGAAGCTTGAATGTAATGAGGAAAAGACAGGAAGATATTGAGCAATAAAGGGAAGTCTTCCTTGACTTTTCGAGGATGACCATTTCCCTGACTGCATGTTTCGTCTGGTGATGTAGGAGATGAGATGAAGGCAGCTTTAGCCATCAGAACCTCAGATAAAAACCTTTTGAACAAGTAGTTTTAGCTTTGGGTGCAGACAGAAGTGACCTTAGAGATGCAGGTGGAAATTCAGGCTGGGCTGCCTGGCTCTGTCACAACATCTCACTCTGTTTCTCACCTCTAATGTGGTGATTTAATTTTCTAAACCCATGTGCAACTGAGGGAGCATTGATGTTACTGAGTGATTATAAAGAAGTGATTGTACTCTGCTTAGAATAAAATAGTATTAGAGTTTTCTTTTTAACTTTGTGAAGGAATACCTGGATGCTCTTGGGAGCCTCCCTGAAAAACCAACCAGCTTTGAAATCCCTGCAGCTGGACCCCACTGAGTGAGAAGACTTCCTTTTTTCCCTCTTTTTACAAACTTGAGAAAGCAGAATGATTTCAGTAAATACATTGATTTGTTTGATGTGTCTGCCTGGTGTCACACAGTGAAGTTTTCTGGAGTATTAACTATCACTTTAAATTCTTCTCGCTTTGAGTCATCCCACCCTGTATATAATTTGAACAGGTTTTTGTATAATTATTTCTCTCAATAATTACCATTATACAACTGCTATAGCTGCCAGTTTTGTTTTTCTTTCCTGCCAGAGAATAGCAGAAATGTATTAGGCAGTTGTGTAACTTATGATCTTGGATTCGTGTTTAAAATGCATGGAATATTTTTCATTTTCTGTTTGAGGCAATACCTCATCTGGGATCATATCTCACAGTGTAAGTTTACACTGGGTAAATGGATGCCTCGTACTGCAAAGGGGTATAACCTACACTGAAAAAGCAAAGGACGTTCAAAATTAATAAAATAAATAAATCTGAATTTTTAAGGCATTTTTAAGGGCCAGTGAATATTAATGGCTGCAGGTAGAGGTGCAGAGCATCTGGACAGTCATGCAGAGAAGCTTTGTGCATGGTCTCTTACTCCCTCTTAAATAAATTTAATTTGGCCATCATCACAGCCCTTTGTTGTTTTTTGATGGGGATTCTAGGAAATTGGTTTGTTGGCACGTGTGGTTTACTGGCAGGGCGAGCAAACTGGAATTTGCAGGCAAAAGTGTTCTTACTGCACATATAATTTAAGAAGTTATACTCTCCAAAGGAGAGAAAAATTCTTTAGCATTGAGTTTTCTCTGTGTGCTTGGTTTTTTTCCATCAGGTAAGTGGGAACAGGTACAGTCGTATGGAGGAAAGAGGAGGCAGACTTGTAAAGGTTGGTGTAAAGAAAATTTTTGGTACCAAATCCGCCTGTATAAAAGTCAATGCTCAGCTGGATGCACAGAGAACTTGAGGGCAACCCCTGTATGACACAGAGAAATAACAAAATGATGGCTCATTATTCTAAATGAATCAGTGATGCCATTTGAAAACTGATTTATGGCTTTCTACTGGCAAGAGTAATTAGAGATAAAACATTTTAGTCTTATGAGTTGTGCTGAATTTTCCTTTGAGGGACACTAAAAGTTGGAATGTGAAAAAAGAGAGAGAAAGAAAAAAGCCAGAGAATATTTGGAGTATGTAGGCTTGAAATTTTTGAGAGAGATTGAGATTGGGGTGAAAGTTTGCATAATGAAAGAAATAATTAAAAATTGCAGGTAGGAGAGGGTGGATGGAAGAGAGAATTAGGGCCTCTGTGTCCATATTGTATTTTGGGCACTTGGGAACTTGAGCACCAAACTCTTCTTTGCCTTTGAATATTTTGAGTTTAAGAGAGCAAACAGGCTGAGTGTTCACATGCATTTGATTACTAATGATCATCATAACATGAGCAGCACCATGATTTATTAGAACAGTTTTGAGTAGGATTCCAAGAAAAGGTAATTGTTTCAGAATTATCCCCACAATTAATTTCACATGTTAACTCCATTAACTCCAACTACAGGCCATGTTTCAATGTTCATAGCAAGAGCTGAGGGTTGGGCTGGGAAGGATGGGCCTCTGGATTTCAGAGGGAGCTGAGTGTAGCATGGTTGGCTTTTTGCTGTTCTGTCTCTGACTTGCTCTACGACCTTATCTAATTATTCAGTTCCTCAGAACTGACAAAGTGCATCAGTGGAATGAAAATGTTGATGAAATGGAAACATCAGCAATCCTAAGGTGCTCAGAGTGTGACAACAGTGGCTTTTGTAAGTAGTAGGATATGTTTGAACACATTATCATCATTGATCCTTAGTCATCCATATGTTTCAATTGTGTTGCTGTGTTGCTGTGACAGTAGAACAGGGATAAGATGTCAGACTATTGTAAGAAACGTGTATTAGCAGAACTACTGTTGTACTCTACCATGAAATACTAACAGACATGACGTGCCAAAGCCCTGGTACTTTACATCCCCACCATACTCAATATATATGTTATGACTCGTAATACGATGAATTTTGAGCAGAATTAATCCTTACTCAATCACTCAACAATGAGAAATATTGAGTTGTTTTTCTTAAGGATTAGGAAAATTCTTTTGGAAGGAGACAAACATTTGTCCCTGCTGGAAGCTCCTTCAGCTGTAATGCATCATTGTGCCTGACCAGCCCTAGAAACCTTGGAAAGACAAAATATGTACAAGCTGGTTGTTAAGCATATGTGATATGTTTTGCCTTGTCACCTGGCAACGAAAAGGTTTTTCTAAACAAATTTCACACATTGCCAAAATTCCAACTTTTTGAAACACGTAAGCTGCTTATTTTTTATTTATTTATTTCCCCTTTGTCAAACGCAGCCCAAGGTACATCTTACACAGAAGAGCAAATGTTATCATTTCTACTGGTGGAAGAAATAACTTTTGTAAATTTAATTCACTTAGTCTTATGTACTTCATGTCACAGCATTAGGACTGTAAGAAAAGACAAAAAATATGCTGTCTATGAAATTATTCGTGATCTGTGCTAGACATGTTTTAAACTTAACAAACAAACCGGTGACAAGAAATCTTTGACCTAAATTCAGCTAATGAGCATAAAACTAATAGAAATAAGCCCCACTCAGGATAAAGTTTTAAATAATTAATAAATAATAAAAGGAAAGCTATGAAGTTGGTGAAGGGTCTAAAGGGGCCATAGAAGGAGGGGCTGAGGTCATTTGGTTTTTTCAGCCTGGAGAAGAGGAGCCTGAGGGGAGACCTCATTGCAGGGACAAGTCCGTGGGCAGGGGCAGAGGAGGGGCAGGGACTGAGCTCTGCTCTGGGGGACCAGGGCCAGGAGCCAGGGAATGGCTGGAGTTGTGTCAGGGCAGGGGGAGGTTGGAGCTCAGGAGAAGGCTCTTCCCCCAAAGGGTGTTTGGGCACTGCCCAGGCTCCTCAAGGAATGGTCAAAGCCCCAAGGCTGCCAGAGCTCAGGGAGTGTTTGGACAATGCTCTCAGGGACAGGGTGGGATTGTTGGAGTCTCTGTCCAGGGCCAGGAGCTGAACTCGATCCTTGTGGGTCCCTTCCAACTCAATGTATGTTATGATTCTATAATTTCTGGACCTATACAATGTTTTGAAGGAATATGATTACAACATGTGGTGAAAAAGAAGTGAAAGTAAGTAATTTTTCTTTTTGAGTTGCAGAATATTTAGCATAGAAATGATCAGATCATTGGCTGACATATCTCTGTGTGTTTAGACTGGGGAGTAAAATACACACTGAGATGTCATTTCTTAAGCTTGAATTAAAGGTTTTGAGGACAATACCTCAAACCACAGTGTAAAAACTACACCGCTCCACTCTGGCAAGCTTTAATAACCTCATACATTTGGTTACCTCCTTAATCTGCCAGTTCTGTTTTCTATACATTTCCTGCTACGTGATTACTAATATATTTCTCTTTTACCATCAGTCCCTCCCTCCCCTGTGCGTGGCAGGGCCGATCCAAGCCAGTGCTGATGGGATGACAGCTCATTACCACACTGAAGGTGGTTGGGATTTGGGTGCACAATGGGGTGTGACACCACTGAGAGAGGGGAGGCAACTCGTTATAAATGACAACGCTCCAGTAATGACACACACGGAGTTTGGGAGTCACCACTGAAGAGTAGACCTCTTAGTGTTACCCTGGGTAGGGCATAAAAAGATGATTCCCAGGAAATAAAGAGGAATGATTTCCATGTAGTTCATACGGGGTTTTACTGGTTCCATCCTCCCAGTGATGGGTTTGCCCACCACAAGCACCAGAGTGCCACGTATTGGCACGGAGCTTCAAGGGAGAGGGTGTGGATTTTTAATTACCTTAATGGGGTATTAAAAAGTGCTCGTGTTTCTAATGCCATGGAGAGTGCAGGAAAGGGCTTTAAAATGCTAAAACAATGGTAGTCTCCTCAGTGAATGATGCAGAGCTCTGTCATAATGTGGCACGTTTGGAAAAGATCTGTATTTTTTCAAAGACAAACATCAAACAGAAGGAAAAAGGTTATGTCACCTTCACCCTCACAGTACTGTCATTTATATGCTATCAGCTCATTAAATTCACATTAAGATACTCCATGGGACTTTAGGAGCTATTAGTGCACCTAAAATGGCATAACAAAATCTCAGTTCACTTTAAGAGAGATGGCATTGCGACATTTTGTATTTCATCACTGAATTATTATAGTCTCAGATGCATTTTGCTGTGATGGTAATGGAAGGAGGAATACTAGAGAGGAAAGATGTCCATTTGTTTATCCCCAGGGAGAGAAAAAAGAAAGTTTGATAAAAAACTAGAGTGAAAGTAAAGCATTAACAATTTAACCCCTGTAGCAATGCTAAGGAACACACAGGATTTTTATATTCTGCTTCTCAGGATGTTTAAAAATAAAAAAAGAAAAAAATTTGTATATAGGGAGTTGCTTCAGGCAATGGAAGGTGCAGCAAATGTACTGCATGAATGCATCTGAGTCTTTTATAGGTGAAGTCTCTCGTGACAGCCATAAAATACCTTCCTTCATCTAAATTCTCATGATAGAAATGGTTGTTGTGATTAAATCTTATGCTCTTGTTAGTTTGTTGTTGTTTTTCTCCCTTGGCTTTCATCAGCAAATGAGTGTGTAGCTATAGGTAAATCTGCAACCTTGTATTTATAAATCCCATGTGGGAAAATTCCCAGGCACTAGGCTCAGGAAGGAATAAGGAAAACTGAATTCATACCATGTTATCATAAAAGAAATAATATATATATAAATAAACACTATACCGTCTGATAAACAATAATTAAAAAAGGATCTCTGAATTAATAAACCATATATATTTATGGTTTGGGTCTGGAAAATAACCTGGTCTGAGGATGCTTTTTCTACACAGTGACTGCAACTGTGTATTAAATACACGAATAATATTGAAGGGTAGAAATTAAGTTAATTTCAGTTTTTATTTTGAGACAAAATTAATTTTCTTATAAATGTGTATAAATGATTGAAAAAATCAGAAGTGAGATGAAGGCTGTTCATTCACTTTGTGAAATATATATCTATTTAGAGAATGGATATATCTATTTAGAAAACTTAGTAATTCCTTAGAAGTTCTTCCTTCCCTCTCCAATCAGCACAAAAATTCCAAGACACAAGTGCTTAACCTCGCATGGAATTAAAGGTGTTAGAACAGGAAGAAAATTTGAGTTTAAGGGATTGTGGAGCCTCTAAAGGTGCACATTGACATGGAGTGAAATTCCACCCTGCACAGAGAGCCAGGACGAGCACAACCGAAACTTTCAAAACACCCCTGAACTGCAATTACCTGATCTTTGGGGGAGCAGCAGAGAATTTTTTTCAGTGGAAAGGGAGCTCAAAGACACTGGAAGAGTCATTGCAAGAGAAAGCTCAAGGTTTTGGAAGCAGAGAGAAGAGACAGAGCAACACAAGGAATAATCACTAAATAACTGCCCACTGAGCACCTGCTAAATCTGCCACAGCACTTGCCTACACTCAGTGCTTCAGAGAATAATCTCTTTTGCACAGGGATTCTGCTGCTTATTAGAGAGCTCACCTGTTAAAAAGCATGAAAACCTGTTGAAAAACACCGGTTTTATCATCAGTGAACTGCTCTTGAATGGTTCCTCTGAAGGCTAAAAACTGACTGTGGATATAGTTTTGTATCAGACAAAAACAAAGAGGTACTGCACTTAAACCCTTGGAGTTTGTCTGGTGGTGGTTTGTCCTTTCCTGGGGATTTGGGATCCTGAAGTTGTGGGGTCCTGGTGGTTTGGGATCCTGAAGTTCTAGGATCCTGGTGGTGTGGGATGCTGATGAGCACTGGGTAGCTTGGGAGGAAGCACAGTTCATTCCTGTTAATAACTGCCAGAAAACATAGAGGAATTAATAGGGAATTTTGTCCAGTCTGGGGCAGGATTTGTGAAGGTCTAATAAAGATTTTCAGTCCTGGTGTTATTGCTAAAGAGCACTAAATTTTAACCTATTTTCAGACAATAGTACAGTTGAAGCCATGAGAAGTTGTTGCACATATAAAGGAGAACTTTACATTTAGGATAATGTGGTATTAGCAGTAGTTGTGCAATTTTGGGTAAGTTATGGGTCTTCCTGGTGGAAGGTTGGACTGGATGATCCCAAAGGTCTTTTCCAACCTTGATAATTCTATCATTCTAAGATGTCGAGACCAAAGAATAGTATAAGGTGACTGAAAGATGATCTGGTGAAGACGACTGCATTTGTATGGATTTGAAACGTTATTTTCAAACCTCAAGATGCAAAATAATTGAAATAGTTGTAGAAAAAGGCAATCATATTTAGACTTACTTGTATATTTATTTCCAAAGGAAGCCAGTGTGAAAAAACAAGTTCATACTTTTTTTGGCACTTGCCACATTTCCACTGACATAATGACATATTTGGAGATGTTAATTTAGAACTCAATTAATTAATTTTTTCCCAAGGAAAATTACCATTGTCAGGAACAAGGATTCAAGCCTTGAGGTTGTGGCCACTTTAATCCAAACACTGCAGAGAAGTTACACCAAGCTCCCAAATTTCATGCTCTGTGACCACTGTGTCATGGATTACAGGCATTCACCAGGAGAACCAACAAAGACTTGATCACCTGTATAGAAATATAGTTTATAACCCATTTTAAATTTACCTTATTTTTTTTACGTAGACTTAGATTATTTATTGGTCTTGATTTTATTTAGAAAAATTTATTTAGATAGAAGTAGTTCTTGCTCTTCAATGGGAACATGAGTGTGTAGAAGTCAATCATGTCATCAATGGATGAGTTCAATCTTCATCTGCTGGTTGAGATGGAAGATTGCTTCTGATCCATACAGCTTTGACTCCAAGTACAATTTCCTCCTAAAAGTGCATATCTTGGCATGGATATCCTACAGCAAAGAACCTCCAGCACAACAAATTCAGAGCAGAAAAGCCTCTAGTGCTGTTGAGAAGAGTGGGAGGAATCTTTGTTGCCTTTTTTCCCAAACCCAGCACAGCAGTCAGGTTACTGAGGCTCACATTTGGTCCAAAATTTATCAGAGTTGACTAATACTGTCCCTTCCAAAGGAAATGCCAGGGGCAGACAGACCCACTCTTACTCCAGGCTAAGAGCACATGGCTGGGGATGAGGATATTGGGGATTACTTGTTTTTCACACTGTCACCTTTCAAAAACCCAATGTGAGCCAGTTTATCTGGGGTTGTTCCGGTCTGCATCTGCCAGACAGAAATAAAATAAATGTTGACATTGTTACCATCCACTGGAGAGGCTGATTTTACATCAAAAGCACTGTGCAAGTTTTTATGAAGTTTGCCAAAAGATCCAGTGACTGTGATATTTAATAGCATTCAGGGATATCTAATTTGTAATCTTTTCATCAGGCCCAAATAATTCATGTTATTTGTTTATTGTAAGTCTGTTATAAAGAAGCTTTTATTTCATTTCTTGCCTGGCCACCCAGACCCTGCTAAGTGTCTTGAACTATGTCTTACTGATCCTTAATATTTATTTTATAAGGTGAAGCAGAGTCTACTCCCTATCTTTGTAGAATCACCTAAACTAAAATTCTCCTTCACCCAGTAAAGAGCTTTTTTTTGTTATTTACCTCAGCTTTTTGTCACATCTCATGACACAGAGAAGATATTGATTATTGCCACTAATGGCTCTGCTAATCCTTTCACAGGTACTCCCTGAAATGGCTGGAAGTAAATACTGCTGTGGTTACAGAGCTACCTGGGGTTCAGTATCTCTGTGTTATGTGAAGTGTCAAGAAAATAACCATGAGATGCTCACTGTGTGATTTGTTCTTACAGCTGCACTAGACCTGCCTGGCTCTGTGACATCTCCAGGAGGGTCCAGTGGTACCAACATCCTCTCAAAATCAAAAGTTTAACCAACCAAAAGTTAAACTACAACCTATCGAGGCTGGTTTGTAGGATCCACCCCAGAATCCCACTCCTGGAAACCTTTAACTTCCTCACTCATCGGTTTGAGAGGGCTGGGAGTAGAATAAATTGAGAGCTGAGTAAATTTATGTTCTTTTAAGGAATGATGGAATCATTGGATTGGAAGGAACCTTAAAGATCTTCTCGTCCCACCCCCTGCCATGGGCAGGGACACCTCCCACTATCCCAGGTTACTCCAACCTGCCCTTGGACACTTCCAGGGATCCAGAGGCAGCCACAGCTTTTCTGGACAACCTGCGACAGAGCCTCATAGGAAAGAATTTTTTCCTAACATCCCACCTAACCCTGCCCTCTGGCAGTTGGAATCCATTCCCCCTTTCCCATCACTCCAAGCCCTTGTAAATAATGTCTCTCCATCTTTCTTTAGGTTCCCTTCAGGTCCTGCAAGGCCACAATTAGGTCACCCCAAAGCCTTCTCTTCTCCAGGCTGAACAATCCCAGTTCTTCCAGCCTTTCCTCCCAGCAGAGCTGCTCCATCCCTCTGATCATCCTGGTGACCCCTTCTGGACTCACTCCAGCAGCTCCATGTCCTTCCTGTGCTGGGAACCCCAGAGCTGTGGGATGTCACCAGAGCAGAACAGAGGGACAGATTCCCCCTCTCACCTGCTGCCCACTTTGCTTTGGATGCATCCCTGGACTCGGGGGTTTCTGGGATGTTACCAGCTCATGTCCAGCTGGGCTCCAAGGTGAGTGCTCTGCAATTTTGGTCTAAGTACCCTAACGTTGGTTTTGGCACTGACACTATGCTTCAGCCTCTAGGAGAGATCCTGACCTGCCTTCCTCTACACACAAGGTATGATATCATTAAGAAAATGATTTCCATTATCTCAGCTAATTAAGGAATGCATTTAGAAATAATGAGGTGAAGCCCTGAATTATAAAGTGTGGTACATGCATTAACAAAAACAAAAAAACCTCCCCTAAATAATTTAGGAGTATGGAAAATTTTTACAAGCTTAAATGATCAACAGCGACTTTAATATGTAAATAATTATATACAGTGAATGTAGAGTATAACTGAAAAGAAAACACTACTGAATAGCAAACCTCACATATTGTAAAATCAGACAGGAAAAAAATCAAGATTTGTGGGGTTTTTCTCCAGGAAAAATAAACATAAAAGGTCACAACATGTCTCTAACTTGTCTGGACATGGCTAGAGGGAGATGCTGTGTAGCAGAGTTCTCCCATGAACTCCAGGCTTCAAATCAAAGCAGAAAGTTAAGTGATCAGTCAGTGCCCTGCTTCTGTCTCCTGCACTTGCCTGAGCAAGAAGATCCTGGATGTTGGGATTCCTTGGGGAATCACTGCCATTGGTAGTGAGACGGAACACTGGGTTGTAGCCAAATCCCCAACTGGACCTTCCACCACCATAATGAGAAATGTTCTCTGACAGTTTCTGGTGTTTCATAATGGCACATGAACACCTATAGCCAGGTTTGGACTCCCTGAATAAGGAATTTAGCACAAAGCAGTGATTGTTGCTTGTGGTTCAGATACAGCATTGAGTTACTGTGGCCTGACAAATTAACAAACATCAGCTGACAAACCAATTTGGCTCAGCCTCATAGCCTGTGGCATTGAAAAGGTAAAATATATCACCCTCAGCTGAAAAGAAAGAAGTCTGATCTAACTTGTTTTATCCTTTTTTGAGGTGTCCCAAAAACATACAAGATGGGCAGAGCATTTCAGGACATACTTGGTGATTTCTCAAGAGCAGATACTTTTCAATTCATGGTAACTTTTATGTCTCAGCTGCAGATTTAAAACTTTGCCTTCACTGTGTCCAGGTTGCCTGAAGATCCTAAATATAACAATGGTAAACTAGTGGATATCCTGCCTTCTGTGGGACTGATGTGCCAAGGAATGAGCCATCAGGTAGGATTGTGTAAGGAAATAAATGTAAATAAACCAGACAAAATTAATACCAGCTCTGTAATCCAATATCTCCAAAGAATCAACTTTTAGGCAGGTCCACAAGAAGTTATTCCTTTTTTTAAAATTTTTTATGTTTTCTAAAACACAAGCTCTTGTGTCAGAGGAAATCTGGTGCGGGCAGAAATTAAGATATTTGTTAAAATTGGAAGTGACTGAATTTCTGAGCATGGATTTCTCCTACATTTTCTTGCTTTCTAAAGAAGGTGGCATGTGATGTGACACACATGTTACAGTGCACTCAGACACACTGTTAATTTGGTGGGGGACAGATAAAGTGGACTTTGGGGATGACTTTAGCTTTGTGTGTCTCACTTTGTTATGAAGTGCCATAAATAGCCCAGCCTCAATCTGATGCCCTTCAGGAAATACTTATTCCAGCACAGAAATTGTCAAATATACAAATCTTTAATACTAATTATGGAGAACGTTGCTCTGGGAAGTGTAGAAGAAACATGGTTGTGCTTATTAGCAAGTTGGGAGGAGGGAATGTTAATTTGGAGGATGAAAATGCCTTTTTAAAAAGGAGATTAGAAAAAGTAATGAAGTTTACTTCTGTCCTTAAACTCAAACTGTAAACATTGATTGCAGAGCCTTAAGTGGAAGATTGACTAATTGGACTAAGATTTTGGGTTAAAACAAGTTGCAGATAGAAGAAAAGATCTGAGTTCAAAAGAGGTTAAAATACATATCAGAAAAAAAAAAAAAGATGAAGGGGATTACAAATCAATAAAATAAAACAGATAAATTAGAACAAAAACAAAATGAGAAAAAAACCTCAAAAGAACAACCCTGTCCCTAAACCCAGAATAAAAGCTTGAGAAAACCATGATATAAATTCATATAAATCAAGTATTGATCATAATAAGCACGAATCTAAGAGTGGTGCAGGTCTTAGTGGTTGCACTCATTGCTTGCTCAGATTTCAAGACACATGTTTATCCTTGACCAAACTCTCCCTGGTCCATGTTTACTTATCTGAGCATTTATTAAGTCATAAAGAGCAAAACCTGCTGTCCTTAATTCTGATTGCCAATAGGAAATTGCATGAGGTCCCAGGGATGGGACATGGCCCTGTGTGACCCTTGTACTGTGATGCCTTGGAAATATTACTTTCTCAGGATGCTTGTTGATGGAGTGTCTGGAAAAGATGGCTTAGGAAGGATTTATGCAACCTGCATGTGCATTCAATGGGAAAACACTGTATTTCTGGAATTTTTAAATGTATCTCTATATTTTAATTTTATTTCTTTTAGAATAACGGGTTGTTTCAGTACCTGGCACAGATGTGTATGATCTACCCTGAGCTCAAATGTGGTCTGAGGATGAATGAGTGACACTCAGAGCTTCTGGCCAGACCAGAGTCATTGTACTGTACTATCTACTCCTACAATCATCTCTATGATAATATATAAATCTGATAAATGGGAGACGTGGACAGTACTAATTACTGCCTAAAGGATTGATCCTGAGGTGATTATTTCAACCCCTTCTAGGTGGGATGATTTTGGGCAAATCAGGTCCCTCTGGATGCAGCTCATTTTACTCATAAAATAGGGATAATTAGGTATGCTTTTCTCCTCTAAAAAGTCTTGGGATATGCCAAGATATCCCAAGATATCCAAGATATGAGCCAGATATCCTTGTTTTGTAGGAAATCAGCCAGATCTATAACTCTGGTTTGTAGCAGAAGAAAACACATAACAGAAAAAATAATCAGTGTTGCACTCTAATAATTACTCTTATAAATACTTATATTTTTGTTGTTGTTTGGACTCATAAGAAGAAGCAGGAAGAGTTCACAGCTTTCTTAGGGCTGTCTGGTGTTCTCGCATTGGTTGTATTTCCCTTCAACTCATTAAATCAAGATCCATATCAGACAAAACCTGCTGTCTGGTCTCGCTGCCCGACAATATTTGCTTGATGAGAACTTCAACTCTCACAAGTGATGAGAGAAACTGTTCCTGAGCTCATCTGTCAGGACAAGAATTGCCTCCAGAGTATCCAGCAACTCTGCAAGGTCTGAAATGAATCTGTCAGTGCACTGACCTTGGCTTTGCCCGTATTCCAAGTATATGTATCACTAGATATCAACAATCTAAACAGAGCTAAAACCCTGAGCAACCAAAACATAAGCAATCAAAACAACAAATGCATTTGTTGCATTAGCTGACAGCACCCATAATGTCACCGGACAAATATGTAAATACTGACCTAAATCCCTTTGCTGGAGACTTTTGTATTCGCTTTAAATGTTGGAACAGACCCAGCTCAGCCCTGGGTCTGACCACAAACCTTGGTGCCCACACAGCCCTGGGTGCAGAGCTGTGCCACAGCTCCTCCTCCTCGGAGCTGAGCTTTGCTGGGATTCTGGGATTCCAGCAAGCTGAGACTTTCATTCTTGTGAGTTTGGCAACAGTCATTTAATTCAATTAATTAAAACCAAACTTATAACATCTTTTGGCCGAGTTCAAAAACTAGACATCTGAATGTGCAGAAAACTGGAGTACTGACCCAATCCATCAATTAGTTGGACGTTAATTGCATTTTTTCCCACTGACTTCAGGAGTTGTGGATCAAACCAAATGTGGTAGTTTGTGTGGAATCAGTTTTTTTGCTGCTGAACCCAAAGACTTCCATAGGTGTCTCCTGAGGCAGGTAATTCACATTAATATTCCTTTCCATTTGGATGCTTCATGGATCAGGATAACAGTGCTTGGGTGGTGCTGTGGCCACGTTGGCCAAAATAGGGTATTCCAACCTCTCCCATCTCCAGAGACAGATCCTCATGTAAATTGGTTCTCATTTTTAGCCTTTTGGCTGAGCAGAAGACACTCAGGTTTCCCAACACTGCCTCTTCCCCGGGGAGCAGGAACAGTCGATGGCCTGGGTCAAGGTGAAACCAAAATGCTGGATAGTTTTTCAAACGTGCATTTTTAAATATGCAAGGAACCCCTTTTGCAGTAATCAGGAAAATATCTGCACTGTACACAAACCCACTTGTCAGTAGTGTCCAGGTCAGCACACAAAGTCCTGATTTGAACCATTTTGCAATTTAATCTGTGTCCAGTTAAATGAAAAAGTAGCCAGTTCATAAAAAAATTTAATTATTCAAGCAAACCTATTTTTACATTGAAATAACTTTCATAAAACGGACTTAAAATAGTTTTAAAAGTTTCTCACCCCTCTGATAACAGATTTTTTTAGTAGAGATTAGACAGTTGCTAATGTTAATAATTCTAATAATAACTCTTTCTGACTTAATAAATATAAATCTGGAGCATCTCTTCCTCAGTAAGGTGTTCACCTCATGATGTGCAGTGTTTCCCTATTTCTGGAGAGCTGTAATCAGGTTTATAAATAATATTATTTGTAGTGTTTCCAGATGTTTAACTTAGACTGATTCCAGCTGAATCCAGAAGTTGCTGCCTTCTGGGATCTGTGATGTAGTTTACTATGTATAAAAAGGCAATAATGCCATTTACCTGCCTTAGTGAATGAGGATAAAACTAAAACTAGAATTGTCTTTGTGTTTCTGACGTTACATTTTGCAATTATTGGAGGGGAAAACATTTTCTGTTGCTGAGCTTTCTGTGGAGAGATGTGTATAGAGAAAACTTATCATGATTTTAAGGGAACTGAAAAGCAGAATTACATATTCTGGTTGTTTCAGTGTTGATATGTATTTGGCCTATTTAGAGTTTCTGCGGGAAAATTTTCTGTTGGGAATAATTTTTATCAATAATCTGGATGCTTCTAAATGTGATTGGAAATGATCAGGGAATCATAGAATTATTTTGATTTACAGGGACCTTAAAGCTCCTCTCATTCCATCTCCCTGCCATGGGCAGGGACACCTTCCACTGGACCTGGTTGCTCAATTCTTATTTTGGTCTGTGAGAGTGATAAAACAATAAAATCCTATTTAATCTGTTACAGGAAGACCCTCAAGGGTCTTATGCAGATTCAAATTAGGAACTTTGCTGTTTGTTATGTGATTTTGCCTTAATTCTTCTTTTATTTTCTCTATCAGCCCACGAAGGAAAAAAGAGGTTACTTAAATACATGTTCTCACCCACTGAAATGACAGGTATTTACAAGTTACAAACTACTGCATGATATAAAACCTGAGAAAACAAATATTATTTGAACTCTCCCAATATTTGGCTTCTCATATAATTATGGAAGTGCAGAGTCACTGCTTTTCTCTAATACTGGAAGTAGCACTTTTAATAGAAAGGTCTGTTATCTGCTCTTGTATAATTTCCTCTAAAATACCAAATAACCAAGGAAATTTTTCATTTGTAATGTAATTTCATTCTGGATTTTATTTTTGATTATGGTCGAGGTTAACTTTGATGTTTTCAAAATGAATTTTAAAGACCATTTATTCAACTAATTTTGCAGGCAAAAACACACTGAAACTTTTATCCCAGTTGGTAAGCAGCTATCCCCTACTTTTATTCAAGTTTTCACATAAAAATGCCAGTCGGGAATAAAACTGACAAATATATTCAATCAAAGATGGAATATTTTTTTCCTCTTAAGTTGCAAATGGCTTCATTAAAATAAAAGCACCACCTTAGGGATTGCATTAAGCAGAATATTGGTACCTAAATGGTATTTATGACTCGGCTAAATGTAAAGTGAATTAAAATTTAAAGGATTATAGTCAGGTAGGCCACAGCCACTCGGAGAGGAGAGGAATGTCCATTAAGAAGATGAAAGAACCTGCTGTCCCCAGCGACAGGAACGTGGTCAGGCCCCTCCACACTGAGTGGCACTGGGAGTGCAAATCATCAGGTTTGAACCCTGAGGTACTTGGGTGGGGTTTAGTCCAGGCAAAGAAAATGAAATCCTCCTGCAAACACATCCAGGATGTGTTTAATTTTATGTACATAGATGTGTTTATAAAATATAGATTTATGTGTATGGATAAAGATATATATGTGAAATATAAGCTGTATGTTATATTGAGATACATGACTGCAATAAAGTATTTATTACATCATATATAGCTATAGATATGTATAGATATATAGATGCACATAGAGATATGTCTATATAAAATATATAGACATAAGATATATATATTATATAGATACATATAGATATATATTACATATATATAGATATATCACTTTGCATTATATATAGATATGTATAGGGAGAGATATATAGATATATCTCTGCAAATTATATATACATAATATA